>CM060431.1:84300126-84545476 GCA_030545235.1 Helianthus tuberosus | reverse complement strand
TAGTGCACATGTGCAATATAACATGTACTACAATTGCATTACATGCTTAAAATTAGCTTTTTGAGTCTAGTTTAGCTTTTAGGGTTAGTTTTTTTGGAGGTTTAGGATTAGGATTAGGTTTTTGGGTGTGGGGGGGGGGGGGGGGGGGAGGGGGGTTTAGGTTTTTGACGGTGGGGGTGGGGGGAGGGGGGCTTAGTTTTTTTTTTTATTGCATTACATGCTTAAAATTAGCTTTTTGAGTCTAGTTTAGCTTTTAGGGTTAGTTTTTTTGGAGTTTTAGGATTAGGTTTTTGGGTGGGGGGGGGGGGGGGGAGGGGGGTTTAGGTTTTTGGGGGGTGGGGGTGGGGGGTTTAGGTTTTTTTCGGGTTTATGTTTAGGGTTTAGTTTTAGGTTTTCGGGAGGGTGGGGGGTGGGGGGGTTTAGGTTTTTGGGGGGGTGGGGGGGTTAGGCTTTTGGTGGGAGGGTGAATTTAGGTTTTTGGGGGGTGGGGGTGTGGGGTTTAGGTTTTTGGGGGGTGTCGGTAGGGGGTAGGTTAAGTGGTTTAAGCTTTATGTATTAGTGCACATGTGCAGTACAACAAGAAAAAAGATTTTTTTTTTTTTTGAAATTTTTTTTTCCATACATAAAAAGTAGCGATTTAAAAAAAAATAGTAAAAAAAAAAATTTGGTATATTTTTAGGTTTTTTTTAGGCTTTTTTGGTTAGTTTTTTGGTTTTCTCATTTAAACTAGTTTTCTCATGATCCATCCCCTATATATATATATGCGTTCATATATATATACATTTTAAAAACTTTGGGACTTGAACGATTTTATAGGTGATCCTCAATATGTAATATCCGTTATCACACCCGTTTAAGCAATATATCTACGATTTGCGCGCGTAATATATATATATATATATATATATACACTCAAACGTGACATATAATTAAAATCGTAATGCATAAAATCTTGTCAACTCTTAACATGTCATTATACACATATTGTAAATCACATAACACATTGTAACACATAAAGTTTACCCATGAACAACCCATTCTAGTGTATAATGAAAAGCGCGTATTTTTGTGATTCGGTAACGTTTTTGGGCGTCAGAAGTCACGTATGACTAACCAAACACCAAGTAAACTTATTATAAGTTAAAATACTTATTTTTATATCAAAAATATCAGTTTAGTTACTGATCTAAAACAGTTTTATAAAATTCCCCCGAAAAGCCGATTTTTAACCGTTTTACCGCATATTTTTGCATCAAACGTTACCATAACCATCCCAAATCGTAACGACTTGATATTTTAACATAATCCATGTTATTTTCTGAATAAAATAGGGGTTATACTCATGATAGTGCAGGTCTCATGTAAACCACATAAATCATGCAAATTTCACATATTTTACCACTTTCTATGCTAAATAAATAACATGCAAAGCTACCAAACCTATAACAAAGTTTCATGCCATTTTAGCACATCAAATAACATTATTTTTAATGTTTATAATCTGATCAAAATTCATTTTTCTCATAACTTTTCATTTTCATCATTTCATGACCATAAATCCACATGCATGCTTATGTACAAGCAGTTAATGCACCCATATCATATCATCATCATCATCATCCTACATAAACTTAAATGCATCCAAGAACACATTTATTTCATGTTCATATGTTTCAAAACATTTTCATCATCTAATCATTTATTCATGTTCACATAATACAAGATATACTTCTCATTTGTGAATATTATGACAAAACATGCATGTGTACATATACAACCAAGAACTCACTTTTATATAATCATCCTTAATCATTGAACTTTTTTATAAAATCCTTCTTTGATCATGCATGCATCAAGTTTCTCATTAATCACATCATCAAAATTGAGTAACATCAAAACTCAATCTCTTATCCATACATACCTATTAATTTCGGCCATATCAATATACACACTAGTTCCATTTTATATTTTGTATAAAAACCCATTTATTTTAGTTTCAAGTTTGTGAAATATTCCAAGATTCAAGAGAAACTTCCAACATCAAGAACAACACCAAGAATCAAGAGTAGGTTTTTTTTAAAGTAATATTTATACCTTCAAGATTCAAGTGGGTTTTTGGCAAGATTTTTGATGTTTGGAGCTTGTTTCTTCTTGGAATCGCCTTGGAATACTTCTTGAATTTTCACCCAAACTTGAAAACAACTTGGTTCTCTCAAGAATACTTGAAATTTCGAAATTATGGAGATGTGGAAGTGGGTTCGGCCGTGAGTAGTGAGTAGGAGAAGATGAATTGTTTTGATTTTGAAATTGGTGATGTTTAGTGTATTCAAGAAGTTATAATCATTGTGTTCTTTGCATGGCCTACACTTTTCAAGAGAGAGAAAGAAAAACACTCCTATGGCTGCCACCAACCATATATACACGTACATACACATATATATACATATAATAGGCTTTAAACTGGTATTTTACTGATTACCGGGTATTTTTACTAGCGTTTTAATCCTGTTTGATGAAATTGAAACTCAGATACAACTCAGCCCCTCTCATTCACATGTTAAAGAGAGCACACTTCCACATGTAACTGAGTGTGAGAAAATTCAATCTGCTAGCCCACAAACAGCTGAGGAGGCTACACCCTTGAGTTTCATGAAACTCTTGGTGGTAGTTAATCCAGTTTTAAGGCGTTTTAAATTATTTTTATCACTCTATAATAATAAACTCGCCATATTATTACTGAAATAATTATCAGTTGTCTCGACTGGCTGCGTTTACATATTTTGTTAGATACGCGCAGTATCGCGTAGTACGCGCTTAAACTCGAAAAATAACGTTTTTAAGCGTTTTAATTTATTTTTCGTTACGAACATGATTAAAAATAAATTTTAAACATAACAAAATATTTTTAGGATTTAAATATTATCTGGGTGGTCACCAACGTTCGTTTCACAGTTTTGACTCAAATAGTTCTTAAGTTCAAACAAACATGTTTTTGCCATACCGAACCTTTCAAAACTTATTTCTAAGTTATATAAAGAGTATTTATGGTATGTTTAGATTATGTCATTGTTCTGGAGCGTACGTCGCATTAAACTGATTAGGTTTACGTGACAGTTTACGATTTCACTTCCAGAACGAGTTTAAGAGTTTGGAAATGAACAATGATTAAAACGTACTAATGTCACAAATAATTAAAAAAATATTGGAATTTAAAATACCATGTTTCATTAAATACAAATTTGTTCGGAAATTGTACAGGGATTAAAATATATGGATGTCACATCTTTTATAAGCATCAGTCACAACTTTAGACCTTACAATCTCGGGAGTTGTTGATGCTATCAAAATTCAACTAATCAGCAACGTTAGTATAATCTTCATTTAAGCTACATGGTTGTAAAAGTCCCGCCTAGACACGGATTACTCACCGAGTAGTCACTACGAGGGAGGCTGCCGAGGCTCGAGTACTATTTGCCTAGGTCGAGTACTCTCAAATCCGACTAGGGAGCGCCTACCGACTTTTGCAACTATGGCTACAACAAAAATAAAACAAGAAATATGGACTCCAACATAAATCATAATACTATTTATTGTATTTGAGTAAACTATTGTTTTACTCCATGTGGTTTGATCAGAATTGTAACTTTAATCACTTATTTATTTGCCACAAGGACATCGTATTTTCCAAAACTAGTTATTTTAGTTAAGGTCACTAAGCGTTGGGAGTTTTGTGACAATTGGCACAAAACCGAAAATTTCCGTACAGTCTAATTATTAGTAAATATCTGCAATTATGTGCTTAAATGTCAATATTATCTAATTTCATGCTATACATGTGAATTCATGCACATTTTATACTTCAAATATTGCTTTATGCATTACTTTAGCGTTGCGTCAGAAAGACTAGTAAACTCACCAGTAAGACACACTGTGTCAGCAGTTCTGCAGAAATCAGTCAGATAAGAAAATTAGGGCCTATGTTGGCTTGTGTAGATTTCATTTGTTTAATTTCATGCTATACATCATCATTTACATAAATCAGATTTGAAGATTTCGCTTGAAATGTTTATATAGATTTCGCTTGAAGTCTTTCCAAGCGAAATCTTAATAGTATATATAGGCTTGTGTAGATTTCATTTGTAACGTTTCTGAAATTCCATACCGAGGTGCTGCCGGTGTGATGACTGATTGTAAACGATAGTATATCAATATAATCAGTGTTAAAGTGATACGCAAGCTATTTTGCAATCGGTTTCTTAGTTTCCGCCTCTGAAACTGATAAATCTCTTCTGAACGACTCGTTCGAGTCGCAAACCGATCCTACAGCCTAGGAGTAGGTCCAACATCTAAAATACATTAAAAGCCCCTATGGGTCCCACATAAAGATTTTAGTTGATTTTAATTGATTATGTTAGGTTTTATGTGGGGAATATTCTAGTAAATATACCCTAAAAAGATTTGGAAGATCTTTATAAAAGCCTAAACAAATCACACACCCTCATTCACCTTCTTCTTCCTTGTTTCTCCTTCTTACTCACGGCCCAACACACACACACTTACACATCCATTTTTCAAGCTTCAACCATTCAATCCAAGGTGAGGTGTTTGGAGGCCATTTAGGAAGGTGTATGGTGCTAGAACTTGAAGGACCACCCTGTGGAGCTTTTAACCTCTTGATTTCTTCCTTGTGCATCACCTTCATTTTTGTGCCATTTCCCTAGCCATTAGAGCTAGTAATAAGCTTCTTGACCACTAATTTAAGTCATGTTTATGTTATGTACAAGTTTCACCATCTAAACAACTTAACTTCTAATGTTAAAAATGAAAGGATCTAACATATTCATGAAGAAAATAAGTGATTACATGAAATTTTAGTGTATGTATTGATGTTGTTGATGTTATATCTTGTGTTTATGTTTAGATCTAGTATGTTAAAGCTTAGATCTACCAAAGTTAAGCATGGATCTTGAAGGATCCATGGTTAAACTTGAAGATGAACATATGAAGCATGATGTGAACTTGAAATAAGAATTTCTATGCATAATCTTGTAACTTTGAAGTAATAAAGTGTGTGTAGAACTAATTTTTGAAACTAAAACTCATGGAAGGTTTGTTAAAAGTTTAACATAAAGCTTGTTTTTGAAAGATCTAAAGTTATTAAGCATGGATCTTAAAAGATCCATGGTGAAACATGATGATAAACATAATGATCTTTCTAATAAACATAAAAGTGTTTTTAGAACATGGTTTACAAACTTTGAAACCATTAAACTCCTAAATGAGTTGATTAGTAAAATAAAATTTCATACAAGTTTGTTTAAAATACTCAAGAACACTTATTTTTGGAAAGATCATAACATGTTAAGTGTAGATCTAAAAGACTACACATTTTTAACAAGAAACGAGTTCACCATGATGTTCATATGAAAAAAATAGTATATGTAGTTGATGATTATTGTTGGAAAATTGTTTTGGTGTTGAAAAGAAAATAAACACATGTTTAAAAACATGGGAAACCTCCATTTTTAGGGGAAACTATGTCAAAAATTTTACAAGATTTTGACACTTAGAAAAATATAAGTTTTGGTGAAACTAATTCTCTAAAAATTCACCTAAAAATATTTTCCAAGGTTTCCCTAATTTTTGTGTAAATTTCAAGTTAAGAAATGATGATTTCTTCAAGATAAAAATTAATATTAAGTATGTATATTTTTGGGGAAAATATGTATATTTAATGATCACCAAATTTTGTGCTAAGTGTATATTATGTGTATTATATGTAGTAGTGTATTAGGGACTTGAAAATACACTAAATACTCCCATGGTGTATGAATAGAAAAATACACATACAAATACATGAGAATACATAAGTATACCAAGTATTGGAATTTATAGAAAAATCGGGTGGATAACAAGACTAACCATATATATTTTATAGCATGACAAAATATATATTTCATACAAGCCTTAAAAATATATTATTTTTAAGAAATATAATTCCGGAAAGTAATAAAAATCAAAGTATTGATTTTTGGTAAAATCACAAAATACATAAGTGTTTACATAAAATACTAGTATACTTTCCAAAGAATAATTGTACAAAATAATATTGAGAATATTATTTCACAAAATACTTATATTTATTTTTGGGGAAAATAATATAAGTAACATTTATGAAAAGTTAAAAATATAAATTATTTTTAACAACTTATTACCTCGAAAAGTCTACATAAACAAAAATAAATTTGAGGAGTAAAATATATATTTACAAGACACATTACAAACTCAAAGTGCAAGACATGACAAACGGGCAAGACTCGACAAACAAGGGCACGACCCTCACAAAGATTGGACATACAAAGAACATATACATAGACAAAAGATGGTGACTTGTACTTTTGTGATACAAGTCTAGTGACTAACATTAATAGAACACGTATAGGTCACGACGCTACGAAACCAACCGGTGAAGTTTACGGCGCAGGATACGCAAAGTTGTGAGTTCATGTGCCCACTTTTAAACTTTTACTTGTTTTCTAAACTTGGGGAAAATACATGTGCTATGGTATGTTGAATACAAAAACTAAGGAATGATATTTTAGATCATGTCACGAATAGGGTGCCATAAGCACCATTAATCAGTTACATACCAAGACCGCAGAACAAAAAGTTAGATCTAATGGGTTTCAGGTAACCACACTCTTGGCCACTCTTTTACCAAGCAGTGCTTTTGTGTCTCTAGTCGTGAATCGACAGTCGTGAATCGACAACTAAAAATGCCTATGGTTTGGATGCTTCCTATGTCGTGTCACATGTTAATGGCCTTGCAAACCATTAGCGATCTCGATTTCCTTACATTTACAGAACTCAGTTTCAGATACGTTTTTACAAATTACATACCATGTTTTCATTCAAGTATATAAACATTCAATACAAAAACTGCATGAACTCACACCAACATTATGTTGACGATTTTCCAAAACTTACATGTATTTCAGGAAACAAGTTGGATATTGGGCGCTGGTGTTATTTCCAAGACGTAAATTTCAAGTTTAGATGTCATCCACTTTTGTTTTGTATCATAACTTGAGGGTTTTGGTTAATACTTAAATGACTTGTGTTAGTAACATTTTCAATCTTATGAATGGATTAACATCTTGTTTTAATCATATAGACGTTTATTATAATAGACTGCAATGATATTGAGCAAGTCACACAACATACGCTTCTACAAAAGTCAGGGTGTGACAGTTTGGTATCAGAGCTTCTATTGTAGTGAACTAGGATTCCTTCTCGAGTCTAGACTACAATCATTAGGACTCTCTCACGAAAACATTTTTCCAAAAGGTTTTTCATTGCATTTACAAAAAGCGCCAAGATCCATGAATCCAACATTTTTCAAAGGAAAGAACAAACGAGAGTTATATGAGACATGTAGCATTTATTTGCTTGTGTATACTAAGTAACGTTATTAAATATTAATATATATGCATATATGTGTACGGAATGATTATTGACGAGATACCTTCGACTTCGAATCCTATCATTGTTCTTGACTTGCGCAATGAGATTAACGACCTCGCGTACACTGCAGAGCTTATGGCTGATTACCAAACGAGGCCCCGAGCTTGATTCTGTAGAAAATGGCTGCTCTTTCCCCTTGAATGTGAAGGTGCCTGACTATGGCAGTGATGGCGAAGCGGAGGAGGCAACCTTGGACATCGACCTTATCAGTAAGACGAGACCCCGGTGGCTTTATGAAGCTAGAATGACGACACTCTCGTCCAATCAAGGAAGATGAAGTACTCATCTTGAAGGTGCCCCTCCAACTTCCAGGAATTCCCCTTATTCCTATTACATCTAAAGCATTGTGCCTATACGCGCGTAGCGATAACAAATGATGACGCGTGGACCACCATAATGGTCCTTTTCCATGTCGGAGGTATAAGGACAGTAGTGTCCCCTCTATGGTTGATCATCTACTTTGAACGAGGGAAAGTTTGGGTGACCGTGCAAGACAATTTATTATTACGGGGGCCCACGTAATAACGACTTGTAGTGCATGGAAATCCTGGTGGACTTTGCGGGTCAAGCTAATGATCACCACCCATCCAAAACTTTCTAAGTGTTCACACCTTCATATAGTAGGGCATTACCTAGATAATTGCTATAGCACCTTACAAGTAGGAAACCTGTCTTTGCCTACTTCGTGTCAGACACTTCTACCCATATTACAACACCGACGCACCCATCAGTACTTCCACCCTCATTATCCCGTGGTGCACCCCATCGTTTGGGTAGTGCATTCACACCCTGGAAACCACTTTACGGTTGCTGCAAGGCACAATTTGGTCCCGAGGAAGAAGTCATGTACCCTCACAACCTTATCTATGCATTTTCACTATCACTTTCTCCTATACATGGAAGTAATGCACAACCCCCCAATCTCCTGTGAAGCATACCCGTTTATGTAAAGCTAAGGACTATGGAAGAGTCAGAGACTTGAGGAATAAACAAGGAACAAGGTGAAGGGAAGACCTCACCGTATTTTTATAGCCATGGATGACTTGCATCAATCGGAGTAAGGTGACTCCGAGGAGGTTTGCTACGCAAGACAACAACATCTATTCCAAAATAAATGTTTAATCTTGTCAATATGTTTCATACAAGAGAAGCACATGGAACCACAGCAAAGGAAACGTTGGCCGAGTCTAATCAGAACCTTTACCTACAATAGGAGCTGAGCCTGAAGCTCTGTAAAACCAACAAGTTGCTGAAGCAATCGTCCAATGCGAAGCAAACAACACTGAAAACAACGGCAAAATAAAAGGAAGTATACACATCCCAAGTAAAGCTCTAAAGCAAACAACAAACATAAGGAAACCGTTGCGACTAGGAAAGTCAAGGCATTCGTTGTCACGACCAAGATTGGTGATAAAAACTACCAAGGAGAACTACCAAAGTGTGTTAGATGTGGTTATTATCACACAGGTCTGTGCAGGACTCGTAGGTGTGAAATTGGGGCAAGACAAGGCATAGCAAGGAGGCATGCTGGTCTGGTATGAGACATGTGAATAGAATTTAGGGCAGTAATAGCAATGGAAAAGGCCAAAAGTTGCTACGGATGTGGTGACAAAGGACACTATCGGAAGGACTGCCTGAAGAAAAGTTCAAGCTCTTGGGAGCATTTTCATGAAGGGAATACGCAAGGCACGCTAGGACCCGAACGTAGTTACGAGTACGTCCCTTATAAACCGACACATTGCATCCGTTCTATTTGATACCGGTTCCGAGTTTGGTATTAAGTCTATGGAACTTAAGGATATACTTGGCTTAGGAACAAGTAAACTAGACTCCACACATGCTATAGAGTTGGCAAATGGGAAATCAGTCGAAATGGATAAAGTTATTAAGGGTTGTATACTTGGACTTGGGGAAACGAAAATTCTCTATCAACCTTCTACCAGTTGGTTTAGTTAGTTTTGATATGGTAGTAGTCATGGATTGGATATCCACGAATAAGGCTGAAGTGGATTGTCATGAGAAAGTCATTCGCCTTCCTCTTGCGGATGATGAAACACTTATAATACACGACCTTCATGCAGTTGATGCGGGGACGCTGGGCCCCAAAGGCGATGGATTGCGACATCCCACATTGGTTATGAAGGCGCAAAAATGCTTAAGGAAAGGATGTGTTGCATTCCTGGCGCACGTTGTAGATAAGAAGGCTGAGGAGCCGAAACTCGAAGACATTCCTGCGGCGAAGGAATTCCCCGATGTTTTTCCTGATGATTTGCCAGGATTACCTCCGCAAAGACAAGTCAAATTCCATATTGACTTGGTTCTAGGAGCCGCTCCTGTAGCCAAGGCACCCTATCGACTTGCGCCATCCGAGATGCAAGAATTATCTACACAACTCCAGGAGTTATTGGATAAAGGATTCATAAGGCCGAGCTTCTCTCCTTAGGGAGCTAGAGCTTTGTTCGTAAAGAAGAAGGATGGAACCCTGTGGATGTGTTTCGATTATAGAGAACTGAATAAGCTCACTGTCAAGAATCGGTATCCGCTACCGAGGATTGACGACTTATTCGATCAGCTGCAAGGATCGAGTTACTACTCCAAGATCGACCTTCGATTTGGATATCATCAGTTAAGGATCCAAGAACAGAGCATACCAAAGACTGCATTCAGAACGCGTTATGGGCATTACGAGTTCCTTGTGATGCCATTTGGATTGACGAACGCGCCAGTAGTATTTACGGATCTGATGAATCGTGTTTGCAAACCATATCTCGATAAATTCGTGATTGTATTTATCGATGATATTCTGATTTATTCGCGAACAAAAGAGGAGCACGAGCAACACCTCAGGACCATTTTGGAACAACTGAAAAAAGAGAAACTTTATGCAAAGTTCTCAAAATGCGAATTGTGGATTCGTGAAGTACAGTTCCTTGGTCATGTCCTGAACGAGAAGGGCATTCATGTACATCCAGCGAAGATGGAAGCGATAAAGAATTGGGAAGCCCCCAAGACACCGACCGAAGTTCGACAATTTTTGGGATTAGCGGGCTACTACCACCGATTTATCGAGAATTTCTCCAAGATAGCTCAGCTGTTGACTTCCCTTACGCAGAAAGACAAGAAATACGAATAGGGAGATGAGAAGGAAGAAGCCTTCCAGCTTCTAAAAAATAAACAATGCGATGCACCGATACTATCTTTACCCGAAAGCGCTGAAGTCTTCGTGGTATACTGTGACGCTTCGCGTCAAGGTTTGGGTTGCGTGCTCATGTAATGCCAAAGGGTCATCGCTTACGCTTCTAGACAGTTGAAAGTTCATGAGAGGAATTAGACCACCCACGACCTAGAGCTAGGCGCGGTGGTATTCGCCTTGAAGATCTGGAGACACCATTGTATGGTACTCGATGTACAATCTTCACAGATCACAAGAGTCTACAGCACATATTTGATCAGAAGGAATTAAGTATGCGACAACGACGATGGGTTGAGTTGCTAAACGATTATGATTGTGAGATTAAGTACCACCCCGGAAAGGCAAACGTAGTAGCAGACGCGTTTAGACGAAAGGAAAGGGTTAAGACCCTAAGGGTTCGAGCATTGGAAATGACTATTCAAACAAATCTTACTTGACGCATTCATAACTCACAACGAGAAGCCCTCAAGAGGGAGAATCATAGAGCTGAATATCTCCGAGGTATGGAGAATAAATTGGTGCCAAATGAAGAGGGAACCTTATACTTTATGGGGCGTATTTGGGTTCCGCTCTATGGCGGTAGTCGAGAAGTCATCTTTGATGAAGCTCACAAGTCGAGATACTCGATCCACCCAGGATCAGACAAAATGTATCAAGACCTGAAAGAATACTACTGGTGGCCAAGGCTTAAGAGCGACGTAGCTGTTTACGTTGGAAAATGCCTAACCTGTGCCAAGGTCCAGACAGAATATCAGAAATCGTCCGGTCTACTGCAACAACCAGAGATACCCACGTGGAAGTGGGAGAAAATCTCGATGGACTTCATAAAAAAATTACCCAAGACCCCTAGAGGACATGATATGATATGGGTGATA
Source organism: Helianthus tuberosus (assembly GCA_030545235.1). Lineage (NCBI taxonomy): Eukaryota > Viridiplantae > Streptophyta > Magnoliopsida > Asterales > Asteraceae > Helianthus > Helianthus tuberosus. The sequence goes on along the minus strand of CM060431.1, from coordinate 84,533,884 downwards.
GTTGATCGATTGATGAAGTCTGTATATTTCCTACCCATCCGAGAGAAGGATAGCACCGGAAAGCTTGCTGAGCTGTATCTTAAGGAAATTGTAGCACGGCATGGAGTGCCTGTTTCGATTATTTTAGACAGAGATGGACGTTTCGTATCAAGGATCTGGCAATCCTTCCAGGAGGCCTTTGGATCTCAGCTAGATCTAAGCACGACCCTTCCATCCGCAAACAGACGGCCAGAGCAAACGAACCATACAAACACTGGAGGATATGCTTCGCACATATGTTATGTCTCTAGACGGTAGCTGGGATACTCATCTGCCTTTAGTTGAGTTTTTTCCTAAAATAACAACTACCATACGAGCCTAAAAAGCCGCACCGTTCGAAGCTCTATATGGCCGCAAGTGCCGCTCACCGTTGTGTTGGGCAGATGCTGGAGACAAACAGTTGATTGGTCCTTAACTCGTTCAAGAGACAAGCTACAAGATCGTGCAGATCCGAGAGCGCATTAAGGCAACTCCTGATCGACAAAAGAGCTACGCTGATCGAAGACGAAAACCCTTAGAATTCAAGGTGGGAGACAAAGTCCTGTTGAAAGTCTCACCTTGGAAAGGTGTTGCAAGATTCGGAAAACGTGGAAAGTCAAATCCACGGTGAATGGTCCAATGTATCCAGCAAATTTGCGTCGTCAAACGTTCAGAATCAAGACGAGCATAAAATTTCCATTCAAGATCTTGGAAAAGGTTGGTACCGTGGCGTACAAGTTAGAATTACCGGAAGAACTTAATGGTGTACATAGCACGTTCCATGTGTCAAACCTCAAAAAGAGTCCAACCCAAGAAACAGTCACCATCCCTACGGATGATGTTCATATCGACGACACACTCCGATTTACAGAACAACCTGTTGAGGTAACGGATTGAAGATCCATAAAACAAGGAGGAGACGCATTAAAATTGTCAAAGTACGTTGGAACTCTAAGCACGGACCCAAGTACACGTGGGAACGTGAAGACCGGTTCAAAGCCAAGTACCCCCATCTGTTCGAGAAAGCTCCTGCGGGAGATGACTCAGCCTGAATTTCGGGACGAAATTCTTTTAACGGGGGGGGGGGATACTGGCACAACTGGCACAAAACCGGTAATTTGTGTACAGTCTAATTATTAGTAAATATCTTCAATTATGTGCTTAATTGTCAACATTGTCTAATTTCATGCTATACATGTGAATTCATGCACGTTTTATACTTCAAATATTTCTTTATGCATTACTTTAGCGTTGCGTCAGAAAGACTAGTAAACTCACCGGTAAGACACACTGTGTCAGCAGTTCTGCAGAAATCAGTCAGATAAGAAAATTAGGGCCTAGGAGTAGGTCCAACATCTAAAATATATTAAAACCCAAGTGTGGATACAAGTGTTAACATATAAACTTTCCATAAGCTAAACTTTGCACTAAAAAGCACCCGAAACTTATCTAAAATGCTGAAATCAGCATAATTCAGCAACAATTCAGCTATAATCAGCTTTTAAGCACATTAATATCATGTAGAATTTATGTTTTATTATCCAAATTAACTTACAAAGTGTCGGGAATTAAAACTGCCACAAAAAGTGCTTTATACCTAGTGAAACTGCGCAATTCAGCACTTTAACGAACCGTAACGAACCGAACAACCGGACAATAACTGGGACATCAAAATTTGACTAGAAGTAATGGTGTTGATGCATTTTTAGTGTCTGTGACTAGTCTTGTTTAACGATGTATTTTGTACGGTCTTTTATTAATTATCGAGTCTGTATGTTATGTTGACCAAGTCAGATATCCTCCTATCTGCTTGTGTACGACTTGTTTGTCTCTTTTGGTATGTAATGTATTAAGAACAATGCATGTTGCATGACAAGGGTATAATTGTCATTATATGTTTATATAGTCTATCTGTTTGCTGTCTGTATACAACAAACAGAACAGCTGATGCAGCCCTCGACGAAACAGGTCTGTTTCGTCGAACACATCATGACGAAACAGACCAATGTCCTTTATTTCTGTTTACCCAATGTCATGACGAATCACACTTGATTCGTCGTGTAATGGGCTGTTTCAAGCCCAATGACTGGCCCATATCCTGTTTCGCCGAGACACTTTGTGTTTCGTCGAAGTCCTGGGCCCAGGGACTATATAAAGCAAGTCTGCTTTCACTTTGAAGGTAGATGAGATAATAACCAGTAACAAAACTCTGTCGAAATTCTGTCTGAACTGTGTTTGTATCAGTTTGTAATTGGTTCTCATCCCGTTTAATCAATCGAGTGTGTTTCATTGATTAATCCTTTGTTGTTATTGCTTTATATGTTTGATTTGGCATAGTTACGTGGATTTCGCACACGTGACCGTGTTTGCTATAAACAAGTGATTCGGTTCGTTATCGATCCTCAGATTTCGGGACTTACAAGTGGTATCAGAGCATTGGCTCTTATCCTTGTTTAAAATCAAACATTGTTCGGTTTTTATCAAGTATTTGTGTGTGTTTTTCTGAAAATTTGTTCTTGAAAAATCATATATTCTGGAAAAATATTCATAAAATCTGTTGGTTTCTTGTTGTTTGCTAAAGATTTTTATCAAAAACCTAGTTGGATTGTTTGTTCATGTTTTAAACCGGGTTTTTAGTGAAAATCTTGTGTATTTTCGTGTTTCGGAAAATTATCAACTGACCGGAAAACTCATGTTCTTGAATGTGTTCTTGACAATCTTCATAGTGTTCTTATCACTATTGTGAACTTGATCTATTAATTGTAGAAACCTAAGTGTTGTCTCTTTTAATACATTATATTGACTTTAGTGTAAAAAAAATGATCATTGGTTTGTGAAAAGTCTGGTACGTTGAAAAATTGTGTTACAAACATACCTTGTGTCAGTAATAAATATCTTGCTGTCTGAGACTTATCTTTGACTAATCAAACAGGCGACGAAACAAAAGCATTTCGTCAAAAATATCTTCGACGAAACAACTTCTGTTTCGCCACAACATCTTCGACGAAACTACTTCTGTTTCACCACAAAATCACAAATATCACAAGTCTATTTCGTCAAAATATCTTCAAAGAAACAAGTCTGTTTCGTCATCATTCTTTTAGACGAAACAAACCTATTTCGTGAAATCTGTTTCGTCGAGAACAGATCTGTTTTATACAGAGGACTTGTAAAAGTTTGCTTACTGTGTGTTTTCAAGAATTTGATCAGGTACTACAGTTCATACATCAAATATGAGTTGTACTAGTCCATGGGATTGGAGTATGGACACGAGACCACGTGAAGATCCGACCTCCGCAGCAGCGTGGGTGAAGAATGTTTTTGGTCAACCTACTATAAGTGCCGGACAATGGGCTTTGGTATCTAATCAAAATCAAAACATTCAAAATCTTTTGCTTAGCGAGAGCAAAACGGGCAGCAACAATCGCCCACCAAAGTTGAATCATATGAACGAGTTTCCATCATGGAAAGGTCGTTTCCATACATATGTTTAAGGTCAAAGCACTGATCTTTGGAGGTGTTTCATTACTCCACGCAATAATGCTCTCGGAGTAGCAGCTTCAACGGCCGAAGGTTTTTCTAACATGCAGGAAAATGACAAGAAAGCCTATGAATTTGAGAAAAAGTCGTTTGCTATTCTTACCCAAGCGCTTCACAAAGATATCTATCATCAATTTTCTTATTGTTCAGACACGAAAACATTATGGGATTCTTTGGTAACAAGAGGAGAAGGAAATGCAGCTTCTAGAAAGACACGCCATGATCTATTGAAGAAAGAGTTTGAATCGTTTCAGTTCTTGGAAAATGAAACTCTAAATGATATGACTACACGTTTTTATCATTTGATTAGTGAAATGTTTGCTTATACTGTTACTGCTACTCAAAAGGAAGTTTGTGCACGGTTTGCTGATTCTCTACCACCAAAGTGGAGCCCATACATTGAGCTTTTAAAGCATACCGGTGTTCTAGATGCTGACACTATAAGTATCTATGAATTCGTACAGAAGCTGGAACATAAGAATGATGAAGAAATTCGGAAAGCAAAACGCATTGCTGCTCCTCAAAATATCGAAATGTATTATGGAGGAGGTTTTAACCCGTCAGTTAGTTCCAGTTCAGCTTAGCAACCAAAGTTACAAACGGCGTTTGTATCAAATACAAACTCTTCTCCGTTTCCTCAATCAGCTCTGCCTCCTGTCTTCGATCCGAGCGCCTATCTTCCGCCAGCGCATTTGATTGCTCAAGCTCAGGCTTATTCTGGAGGAGGTTTTATTCCTTATACACCTCCAGTTGCCACTACTCAACCTCAGTTCAATCCGAGTGCTTATATTCCAGCCCTTACACAACCACAAGTCCAACCACAACAACAGCAAGCTCATTATACCAACAATCCTCCACCCACAAACCCTAACACAGTCAAAGTTGATACATCAAACCTCTCAAATGTTAGCATTGAAGTGGCAAAGGAACATATGGAACTTATTAATACAATGGTCAGTGCTTACTGCGGTTTGGTCGCAGGTCAAATTGGAAACATTAGTTTGACCAACGAAGACTATCTACAAATCAACCGTGATGAAATGGAGTTGATGGATATAAAGTGGGCGTTCGCAAGTGCTGTTTGAAGGGCGAAGGACTTTATGGTTCGAACAGGGAGAAGTTCTTTAGACAGCAAACAGGATACAAAGTACGGATTTGATAAAGAAGCAGTTACATGCTTCAATTGTGGCGAAAAGGGTCACTTCAAACGTGAGTGCACCCGACCAAGCAAACAAGGCAATCAGAACCCATTCCGTAATCAGACGAGTACTTCAAATGCCAATCAAGACAATCGTGGAAAAGGGATAGTGGCTGTAAACAACACCACTAACAAGAATCAGTCTGGACCATCAAACGAAAATCGTGCATTAACCGTACAAGCTGATGAAGGGTTTAATTGGTCTTTACAACTTGGGGAAGGTGATAAAGATAAAGGGGGAACAGCGTGTTATGCAAAGATCATTAATCACATCAAGCACGTTCATAAGGAAGAATTTTCTGAAAGTGACGACAGTTCGGGTTATACCGGGACTTCTGATGAAGAAAGTTCTACTTCGGGCGATTACCATTCTGAATCTGATGTGAGCAAAGAAGCAAGTTCTAATGTTGATGACTTATTGAATGAAGCAGAAGAGTTGAAATGTCAGAAATCAGTTCTGATCAAGAAGGCTGAGGTAGCATCTAAAGAAATGGAGAAGCTCTTTTCTGAAGACGGATCTTTTTCTTATCAGACTGCCTTTATGGCAAATGTCTCAGCTTCTACAAGTCAGGTAAAATCCGAAATTCTTATCAACTGTAGAGATTGTGAGTATATGAAAAATGAATTTGAAAGAATAAAACTTGAATGTGATACGATTCATATTCACAATCAGAGTTTAGTTGTTGAAATGGCTAATTGCAAAGAAGCGAATATGGCTTTAGTTAGACCTGAAAAAGAATTTAAATCTATGATTGAAACTCTAAAGAAAAATGTTTCCGAAGTGACAAAACTGTTTATCATAAACAAGTTAGTATAAACGATTACATTAACATTGTTGAGGAAACTAAAAGGGAATTAGCCATTGTAAAATGCGAGCATGATGCAATCAAGCAAAAGTTGGAGAGTTATTCTAACTCCCGATTTGTGCTCGATCACATTATTGATGTTAAACAACTAAAGGGAAACAAGAAAGGTGTTGGGTATGAGAAGTGTCCGCCCCCTTTGAGACATAATTATGCTTATATGCCTGATGAAGAAGAAATGCCACGGTTTGAACCCAGTGTGCCTCTTGATTATGAAGAAGTTACTACTGGCCTAGGGTTCAAATCGGACAATTCTCCAAGTACAACTTCTGAGCAAAAAGATTCAACATCTGCGAAACAAGGTCCTCCAACCATTGAGGACTATGAGTCGTCGGATGATGAACCAGAATCAGATGTGAGTAATCAGGATAAATCACTTGACAAACTTAAAGGAGTAGAAGTTCCAATTGAGAATCATATTCTGCGTGATCCTCCTACCCCTGCTGTTCAACCTGTTGTTCAACAAGTGATAGATCATGTGTCTACCGTTAAAAGTAATATTGTGTTGTACACTTTGATTGGTGATTCTAAAATCTATTCAGATAATGATTTTCCAATTAAAAATGTCAATCCATCATCGATTGAAAATGTTTTTGAAAATAACACAAGTAAGTTTTTGGGAAAGTCGATTCCGGGAGTTATTGTGACTCAATGTAATCCAATTCCTAAGGCTGAAATCAAAAAGAAATTTGGAAATCAGAAATCACCTTCAAAGCAACAATCTATTGCTTCTAAGGGTAAACAATCAGATCAACGAGCTCAAAGGTCAAATGTTTCTAAATCAAAATTTGAAACAAAAGGGGCTCGTTATCAGAAGAAAAACAGCAGTGTCAAATTTGTGGAATCGAGGGGTACAGATAAAATTGAGACTTTTGAAAACAAGTCAAACACTGATTTTGTACAAGTCAAAATTTTAAAACGTGATAGTCAAAACAATTACACTCAACATTCAAACGGGTGTGATGAAAAAGCAAGTACCTCGGGTTATACAAGTTCAACATCTGATCGTCGATCCAGTTCTCCTAAGTTTGTTGAAAGGAGAACGTGTTTTAAATGTGGATAGTTTGGGCACATCATCAAAGATTGTGCAAACACTCCGAAAGAGAAATTTGTTGAGAGAGCATCACCTGAAACGATTCACCCTAAATGTCATCCCGTTTCGCCTAAACATGATAAAAGAACTGTTAAAGAACAGGAAACGAAACAACGACATCAAAATGTGAAGAAAATAGAAAAGGCTTTAAAATCTAAGGTCAAATCTGTTCCAAGGGAACCAAGTTCACCTGTAAAACCAGAAGTTTCAAAATTTGTTTACAAAACTCAATCTGGTAAACAAAAACAAACTTGGAAACCTAGGAAGGGTGAAAGTTTAGGGGGAGCTGTTCATTTGGAAAATCATCAACAGATCGAGATCACTATTCGCGATTCTCAGGGACGACCCAAGACCACTTTGGCTTGGGTCCCCATCCTTAACTAATCATTGGATGATATGTGCAGGGTGTTCCAGGAGGAACTATCAATAGTCATTGGATTGTTGATAGTGGGGCATCCAGGCACATGACGGGCGACTTACGGCTTCTATATGATGTGAGAAACACTAAAGGAGGCTATGTCGCTTTCGCTGGAGACAAAGGCGGATACATCACTGGAGAGGGAATGATCTCCAATGGTGTTGTATGTTTCGATAAGATCAATTATGTTCATCAAATTGATCATAATCTTCTCAGTGTGTCGCAAATCTGCGATAAAAAGTTCACCGTGCATTTCGATGATGCCGGTTGTTATGTGCTTAAACCTGGTTTCAAAATTCCTGATGAATGGATTCTCTTATCGGCTCCAAGAATCAATGATCTTTATGTTCTTGATATGAGTCAAGCGATTACGACTTCTGCACAAGTCACATGTTTTGTCTCGAAAGCCACGGAGAAGGAGCCTATATCTTGGCACAGAAGAATGGGACACATTCACTTAAGAAAAATGAACCATTTGGTGAAAAACAATCTTGTGAATGGCATGCCCGTGAGAAGTTTTCATCTACAAGATATCTGTGTTTCATGCCAGAAAGGGAAGCAAACGAAGAAGTCTCACCCTTTGAAGAAAATCAACACTGTTAGCATGCCTCTCGAACGTCTTCATATGGACCTTTTTGGACCTATGAGACACAAGACAACGTTCGGAGATGTTTATTGTATAGTAGTTACTGATGACTACTCTAGATTTTCTTGGGTAGCTTTTATGGCACACAAGAGTGATACTCCTGGCATCCTCAAGGATCTTCTTACAATGTTGGAAAATCTCTACTCGTTGAAAGTTAAGAGGATCAGAAGCGACAATGGAACTGAATTCAAAAACCGTGTTATGGATGAGTTCTGTACTTCTAAAGGCATTCTTCATGAATACAGTTCTCCTTACACTCCACAACAAAATGGTGTCGCGGAGAGGAAGAATCGGACAATAATTGAAACTGCAAGAACAATGTTGGTAGAGTCGGCGTTTCCTGTTCAGTTTTGGGCGGAGGCTGTGTCGACTGCATGCTACACATTATACCGAGTTCTTACGGTTAAGAGAAATGGCAAGACTTGTTTCGAACTTCTACAGAAAAGGAAACCAGATCTTTCAATTCTAGAACCTTTTGGCGGTCCATGCACTATGATTGATCCGGATGGAAAGTTTGGAGCGAAAGCTATCGAGGGTTTCTTCCTTGGATATGCTACACCAAATTTTCGTGTTTGGAATCTGACTACCAAAAAGATTGAGCTATGGAGTGAAGTAAGGGTTCAGAGATATACAAGTCCTGTTAAAGCTCCAGGTGATCCTTGGATGTTCGATTACGATGGGCTATTCAACTCCTTTGATCTGCCAACTTTTGATGAAGATTCCGCAGCTGCTAGAATGATATTTGATAGTGATAATGCTACTGACTCGTCATTGGTTAGACCTGTTTTTGTTAACTCACAATGTTCCAATTCGTCTAACAACACAATTCAAAATGAGGAAGTTGAAAATGCTACTGAATACAATGAGTCATCAGAAGAAGATGAAGAAAATCTGGATGCGACTGAAGGCACTTCATCTCCAGTTGTTCCAGTTCAGGGTACTTCTGTTGATACTCCTCATGTACAAGTCGATGATACTGCTGAAGGAAATGCATCCACTTCTACGCATATTCCAGGCGTGGAGTTGGTTGTTGATCTTAATATTAACAATTTGGGTGTTAATGCTCGTGTTCCTGAAAATTCTGAAATGAGGATACACGATATCCATCCACAGCAGAATATCATAGGAGATGTCCAACAAGGTGTGCAGACGCGTAATCAGCTGAGAAACAACCAGAGTGCGGGTTTGTATTCAGCTATTAGAGAATCTGGTCTCCAAAATGATTGGTCCTTCGCGTGTTACGTTTCACAAGAAGAACCGAAATCTTGGAAGGAAGCTTTAAAAGATAATTCTTGGGTTGAAGCCATGCAGGACGAACTGCAACAATTTCAAAAGCTTGGCGTTTGGAAGCTTGTTGAAAAACCGGAGAATTACAAGAAAATTGGCACTCGATGGGTTTACAAATGCAAGAAAGACGACCGTGGAATTGTTATTCGCAACAAGGCGAGACTGGTTGTTCAGGGTTTTCGCCAGATTGAAGGCATTGACTACAATGAAGTTTATGCACCTGTTGCACGTCTGGAAGCTATTCGGATCTTCTTAGCTTATGCTTCTTTCAAAGGATTCAAAGTTTACCAGATGGACGTTAAAAGTGCTTTTCTTCATGGTATTGTTCAAGAAGAGGTGCACGTCGAACAACCTCCATGATTTGAAGATCCAATTCACCCCGATCGGGTTTGGTTGCTCAACAAAGCTCTTTATGGTCTACATCAAGCACCTAGGGCTTGGTACGCAACCTTATCAAACTATCTTCTGGAGAATGGATTTCGACGAGGTCTTATTGATTGCACACTCTTTATCAAAGAACAAGATGAAGATCTTCTGCTGGTGCATGTATATGTTGATGATATAATATTTGGGTCTACTAATGACTCTTTGCGCAGGCAATTCAAAAGTGTTATGCAGGAAAAGTTTGAAATGAGCGCTATGGGGGAGATGAATTTCTTTTTGGGCCTTCAAGTTCAACAAACAGAGTCTGGGATATTCATCCATCAGACTAAATATGTTGGTGACATTTTGAGCCGATTCCAAATGTCAGATGCAACGCCCATTGGTACCCCACTTCCGCAGAATCACGGGATTACTCCGGATTTGAAGGGTGAAAGCATCAACTCCTCGTACTATCGTGCCATAATCGGATCTCTCATGTATCTCACCGCTTCGAGGCCTGATATCATGTATCCAACGTGCCTGCTAGCAAGATATCAAGCAAACCCGAAGGCCTCTCATCTGTCAGCTGTCAAAAGGATTTTACGCTATTTGAAGGGATGCCCAGACCTCGGTCTTTGGTACCCTAGGGATGATAGTTTTGAATTAATTGCCTACAGTGATTCTGATTTCGGTGGTTGCAAAATCGATGGCAAATCGACAACAGCAGGATGTCAGTTCCTAGGAAATCGCCTGGTCACGTGGCAGTGCAAGAAGCAAACGTGTGTTGCTACATCAACATGTGAAGCAGAATATATTGCTGCCTCGAGTTGTTGCTCCCAAGTTCTTTGGATACAACAACAAATGCGCGACTACGGTTTAGAATTCCTATCTACCCATATTTTTGTTGATAATAATGCTGCCTTACAGATCACTAGAAATCCTGTGCAACATTCTAAGACTAAACACATCGACATTAAATATCACTTCATACGTGATTGTTTTGACAAGAGGTTAATCGATGTCGTTCATGTCCCCACTGATCACCAACGTGCCGACCTGTTTACAAAAGCTTTTGATAAATCACGTTTTGATTATCTACTTTTGGTCAATGGCATTAAGGTGATACCCGAGTAAACTTCTTTGGCTGATCGTTTTTGTAAATATTTTCTTTATAAACTTTGAAAATTCAAAAAGATTTTAGTTTTCGTAAACTTTGAGCATTTTAGGGGGAGAAATTTCAAGAAAATACAAAAACATTGCAAAATTTCAAAATCCAAAAAGATGTCTTTACTTTCTGTCGTTTCGTTTGAAAAATTCAAAAATTCAAAAACAATAGAAAAACCAAAAATGAGTTTCTTGGATAAAGGAAAATGATGATGTTCACTGGTGTGGTCGGTCAACGTGCTCAAAATGAAAAACAAAAAGAAAAATGATAAGTATCTCTACTAACGATGTATCGGTAGGCTCACAATCAGACTAAAATGTGCAGGATAATACAAACCTAACAGACTTCAAGTCAGGTGGGAACCATTCATTGGCATATGGTCTTAGTACCGAAATCTCGTTTGAGAGATTGCCGAGATCTGAAATATTCGGTGTTTATGCTGCTTATCATCTGGGTATCATGGTTGTATCAAACCGTTAAAATAACGGAGACGAAGTCTAAGATCTTCCATGATACTATACATACGTGTACATATTGCATTCGACCTCAATAAGTGATCAACAATCACATGTCCAAACAAAATAAGTGATAATTTTATCACAGATTCTTTGCGGGAGTCAAGTTCGTCTCTCTGCTGTACGGAAGTACTGAGCTGTTCACGGACTTGCTCTTGTGCCCTCATGCATCTGAAAATCAAGTTCCTCATCAATAAGTGATTCTATCACATAGGGCTTGTTTTCAAATCAAAATAAGTGAGTTTCTCACATTTTTATACGGTCAAACAGATGATAATCGGTATACTCACCGGTAAGATGAATTCTCGTGCATACCTTGATACGGAAATGTGTCGTGAGTGGATTCACATCGACAAGTAAGTATAATCCTTACCGTTAATCGTATCTCTTAAATTATGATTACGTCTGATCAGTTTGAGCTTATGTGGACCACAATACCGATAATCGAGGTAGTATACTTATCCAGAGCTTTAAACAAAAATCAAAATCATGTTGACTAAGACCGTAAGCTGGTATGATTCCTTATCCTTGAGATTCGCAAAAAGATTGCATTTGTACAGTTGCTAACTGTTTTTCTCAGTTTATTACCTTTTTCGTTTAGTTTACCGCGCTTTAAATTCGTTTTTAGTGTCTTTTGTAAAGTTCGTTTTTGATTAAGCCAAAGTTGTTGCTTGGTGTTTTCTACCGAAAGCCTAAAACCTACTTCATAACATGTTCTTGCATTTGGAAACTAAAACAAAATGGAAAAGTGTTCATTTTAAATCATGATTTGTTCAGTCTGCAGAAATTTTTCATGTCTCTGTGTTTTGAAAATTTAAATGTCGACGAAACAAAATGTGTACGGCGAATCAAAACTGTGACGACGAAACAGATCAGTTTCGTCGAAGTTACGACGAATCACATGAGCCCAAATCAGTTTCGTCATGGGCTAAATTCTGGCCCAAGTCTAAGCCCAATTTCGTTCTGTTTCGTCGAGCCCAATCCTGTTTCGTCGAAAAATTCTGATTCGTCGAAATGAGGCGGTGTATAAATGGGTCCCTGTTGTTCACTTTTTCAAAATAACAACTGTTTGTCTTCCTTCATCACACAGAAACCCCATTATCATCTCTTTTCTTCAAAATCCTTCATACTCTCATTTTTAACTAATATCTCACAAAACACAAAGGTATAAAAAGAATCGTGTTCCGATTCCGAACCTTTTGGACCGATTGTATTTTGTTTTAGACCCTTTAAAATCCTTGATTATCAAATGATTTCATGCTTAGTCTTATATCTTGTTTGTTATCTTTCGAAATCGGATAGATTTAGGATTAACATGTGTGTATATGCATAGTTTTGGGTTTGGGTGTATGTAACAAATACAGGGTATTTTGTTGATATGGGTGGTTTTTGTATGAAACTGATGTTTTCTTGTGCATATGGGTATTATTGATTGGTTTGGATAATAAACAATGTTGATTGTGTTTATTATTTGTTTCTGTTCTTTGTTTAAACCACAAATGTCGAAACAACAAAAACCCCCAAATCGACGAATCGCATAAACCCTAATTCCGGCGAAACAGACGACGAATCAGAGACGACGAATCAGAAATGGAATGAAACAGACTCGACAAATCAAAACGTCGACGAATCAAACTGGTCAAGGGTCAACCCTCTGTTTCGTCGCACACCCTTCTGTTTCGTCGTTGATCTTCTGTTTCGTCGTCCATGCCTTAGCAGTTTTCTGTTTTTGCTGTTTGTTCACAGAATGTTTGTATTTCTGTGACTCAAGATCATTTTATGTTCAAACTGTTTACACATAAGTTTGATACACTTATTGTAGCATTATGAATTATTTTGGACATTTACATGTACAGATGGCTCCGAAAGCACCGCAAGAAAAAGGAAAACGCAAGAAGGCGATAAAGAAGGAAAACAAAACTGAAGAGGAGATTATGTCAGAGAAGCGTTATAATCAAGTTGCATATCTGGATCCTGATGAAAAGCTCACGGAATTGAAAGATATCACGAAGTGGATCAGGGAGTCACGCATTAATTATGCTGTTACATTCTCGACACCCGTTTACAAATCACTTATCAAGGCTTTCTGGGATTCTGCAAGCGTCATACAAGTGGATGGAAAAGATGTTATAAGGGGTCGAGTGAATAATTTGGATGTTGTTGTCTCTCCGGTTATATTGAACGAAGTTTTACAATTACAAGATCAACAGGATGCTCCATATTCAATCCCAATCATGTGTTCACGAGGCTGTTTGCTACGGATGAAGTGTATTGGAGACATTTTCGTCAAACAAATCAACAAAGGTGATCTTCCATTACGCTACAAGTTTTTATTGCATATTCTTATTCAGTGTCTCAGCAATAGACGGTCTGGATATGATATGGCTGGAGATGATCTCGTTGGTTTCATGGTTGCTTTGGTGTTAAACAAACCGTTTAGCATCTCAAAGTATATTTTCAGCAACATGAAAGAAAATATGACAAGGACTGGAAGTAGAACAACCGGGAACAAGTTTTGGATGTATCCGCGGTTTCTGCAAATGATTATGAATGTTCAACATCCGGACCTTCCTAAAGCTGACAATGATCTTCTGAAGATAGAGGCGATGAATTTCAACTCTTTAAGGCTAATCAAGACTGTTGCCGCCAAAAGATACAAAGAAAGCGTTCCTCCAAGGAAGCTTTTTGGCGCACTTGAGAATCCTGATTATGTTGCTCCAGCAAATGATAAATGGCGTCATGATGACAGCCAATCTGACAACGAAGAGCCTGAGTTGGAAAGAAAAAGGATAGAAAAATTTGGTCCTGATCCAGTTGATTCAGATAAGTCTGGTAGTGATAGTGATGACAGTAGTGAAGAAGGCAATAAAGGTGGTGATGCAGGTGCTGTTGGTGCATCGAGCAAAGGTGCAGCTGGTGATACATCAGCTAGTAGTTCTTCAGTAAGTGGTGATGATGAATCTGATTCTAGCTCTAGTGATCATTTAGTCGAGCCTGGATACGAAATGTATATCGATATACGTGGAGTAAAAAGGTATAGAAAGATTAGAACTCAAGATGATCCAGCATACGTTCCAGAGGATCCTGAAGGTGAAAGAAGAACAAAAAGGAGAGCTGAGAAAGCTGCTGAAACTCAAAAGAAGAAAGCAAGAAGATATTTGAGTACTTATACTAGAAAACTTGTGCCTCAAGAGTCTTCATCTGTACCTCAGGAGCCTGTACAAGAAGCTCCTGTAGTTACTTCAGCTACAGAAACTACAGTTGTTACATCAGCTGCTGCAACTCCATCTGTTACTCCTCAGGCAGTTCCTGAAAGAACTATGGCTTCTACAATCAGAGCAACCACTTCGCAGATCAGTGCTGAACGTCATAGGACATTTTCTGAATTTTCTCAAGACGAAAAGATCAGATACCTATTCTCTACACTTGAAGCAGCTGCTGATCGTGTTCAGAGGCAATCTCATTTCATTAATCTCACGAAGAATGATCAGCTTAAACAATCGGTGGAAATTAACAACTTGAAGTCAACCGTTGGTCAACAACAAACGGTAATAGAGCAACAACAAGCTGAAATTGATTTGCTTAAAGCTGAAAATGCTCGCTTGAAGGCTGTTGATGAAGAGAAAGAGAGAAGGATTGCTGTTCTGTGGGATTATCATTGTAAACAACAAGAAGTACTGAAGAAAAAGGATGATGATACGGAAGACCAAGGGAATCCTGACACTTCTGGTACATCACAGAAGCAGCCAACCGCACCTTCTTCTGAAGTTGTTGCAGTTCAACCTACAGTGGTCGAATCATCTCAGGGAACTTCTACTGGAAAAGTTCAACAGACCGTAGGTACTTCTTCTGTAGTAAGCAGTGCTGATATTGCTTTACAGGCTATTCATCCATTTACGGGAGAGTTGCTTGAAGAAGGGGAGTTAATAGAAGATCTTTCTCAGGAGCAATTGAATGTTCTACATTCTATGAGAGAAATTGATGATGCTGAGATAGATAAAATGTCGACTGAGACTGATACAACTAATATAGAAAATATTGATGAGATAGTGTTTGAAGGCGAAGCAACAAAATCAACGTATGTTCGAAAAGATGGTACTGAATTCGCTTCGTTTGATGAAGATTGGATGAAGGAGAATATTGATGACATAGACGAGCACTTAAAGAATCGTAATTCGTCTGAAAAAGACACAGATGCATTTTCTGAATGGAGAAAACAGTTTCTATCTAAAGTCTCCAAGCCTGTGCCTGAAAAAGCTCAAGTCGACTACTTGCAATTTGAAAAGGCAAAGCCAAGTGGAAGGATTCTATGCTGGATGTTTATTAGAGATATTCACTGTGTTGCAATCAAACGTGAATACGGAATCCTGTATTTCAACTCACTGCTGAGCATTCTTTCGTTGCCATTTTATGATGTTGCTGCGTTGACAAGGCTTGAGCTTATTAATCGTTCAAACTACGATGGCGCTACTTTATTTGAGCGACTGATTAAAGTAAACAAGAAGTCGGGATGGAAGGATGAATCATACAAGCCACAATTTCCCATTTATCAACCGATCAAGTTTACTCTTGATCCTGACACCAACACTTGCAAATACAAGCTTGTGTACCAGCCTCCGAGGGTCGTAGATAAAATCCCATTGATGCCTATGCAACAGGATTTTCTTGAAGATATGGCATTATGGTGCTACGATTCGGACACGCATGAAGCCGTAATTGTGTTTAGAGATGGTCGTGCAAATTACCGGATGTTGGATCCGATGTGGATCGTCAACATGTCCGAGGGTGACATAAGCAGATTATATCGTCATGATATTTTCTATGAAGATCAGGACGCACGTCAAGCTTTAAAGTTTCAGCGCGTAGCGTGTTTTTGTTATTACCGGGGCATACATTTGGGCAGTTCGTGGTCCGAACAACACTGAGATGGAAGATAAGAAGACCGAAGACGAGTAACAGAAAAGGGGGAGTTTGTTGATGCATTTTTAGTGTATGTGACTAGTCTTGTTTAACGATGTAATTTGTACGGTCTTTTATTAATTATCGAGTCTGTATGTTATGTTGACCAAGTCGGATATCCTCCTATCTGCTTGTGTACGACTTGTTTGTCTCTTTTGGTATGTAATGTATTAAGAACAATGCATGTTGCATGACAAGGGTATAATGGTCATTATATGTTTATATAGTCTATCTGTTTGCTGTCTGTATACAACAAACAGAACAGCTGATGCAGCCCTCGACGAAACAGGTCTGTTTCATCGAACACATCATGACGAAACAGACCAATGTCCTTTATTTCTGTTTCGCCGACAGTCATGACGAATCACACTTGATTCGTCGTGTAATGGGCTGTTTCAAGCCCAATGACTGGCCCATATCCTGTTTCGTCGAAGTCTTGGGCCCAGGGACTATATAAAGCAAGTCTGCTTTCACTTTGAAGGTAGATGAGATAATAACCAGTAACAAAACTCTGTCGAAATTATGTCTGAACTGTGTTTGTATCAGTTTGTAATCGGTTCTCATCCCGTTTAATCAATCGAGTGTGTTTCATTGATTAATCCTTTGTTGTTATTGCTTTATATGTTTGATTTGGCATAGTTACGTGGATTCCGCACACGTGACCGTGTTTGCTATAAACAAGTGATTCGGTTCGTTATCGATCCTCAGATTTCGGGACCTACAAATGGTATTAAATTAGTATTGATTCTAGAAAACCATAAAAATCATAAAAACCCCTAAACACACTTAAACATACTTAACCCCCCCCCCCCCGTTTACACTTTAAACCTTCAACTTCCAAAATTTTACATTTTACCCCCCCCCCATTCACCAAATCCGGCCCTTATGGGTCCCACATAAATATTTTTGTTGATTTTAATTGATTATGTTAGATTTTATGAGGGGAATATTCTAGTAAATATACCCTAAAAAGATTTGGAAGATCTTTATAAAAGCCTAAACAAATCACACACCCCCATTCACCTTCTTCTTCCTTGTTTCTCCTTCTTACTCATGGCTCAACGCACACACACTTACACATCCATTTTCAAGCTTCAACCATTCAATCCAAGGTGATCTAGAGGTGTATGGTGCTAGAACTTGAAGGACCACCTTGTGGAGCTTTTAACCTCTTGTTTTCTTCCTTGTGCATCACCTTCATTTTTGTGCCACTTCCCTAGCCATTAGAGCTAGTAGTAAGCTTCTTGATCACTAATTTAAGTCATGTTTATGTTATGTACAAGTTTCACCATCTAAACAACTTAACTTCTAATGTTAAAAATGAAAAGATCTCACATATTCCTGAAGAAAATAAGTGATTCCATGAAATTTTAGTGTATGTATTGATGTTCTTGATGTTATATCTTGTGTTTATGTTTAGATCTAGTATGTTAAAGCTTAGATCTACCAAGTTTAAGCATGGATCTTGAAGGATCCATGGTTAAACTTGAAGATGAACATATGAAGCATGATGTGAACTTGAAATAAGAATTTCTATGCATAATCTTGTAACTTTGAAGTAATAAAGTGTGTGTAGAACTAATTTTTGAAACTAAAACTCATGGAAGGTTTGTTAAAAGTGTAACATAAAGCTTGTTTTTGAAAGATCTAAACTTATTAAGCATGGATCTTGAACGATCCATGGTGAAACATGATGATAAACATAATGATCTTTCTAATAAACATAAAAGTGTTTTTTTAGAACATGGTTTACAAACTTTGAAACCATTAAACTTCTAAATGAGTTGATTAGTAAAATAAAATTTCATACAAGTATGTTTAAAATACCCAAGAACACTTATTTTTGGAAAGATCATAACATGTTAGGTGTAGATCTAAAAGACTACACATTTTTAACAAAAAACAAGTTCACCATGATGTTCATATGGAAAAAATGGCATATGTAGTTGATGATTATTGTTGGAAAATTGTTTTGGTGTTGAAAAGAAAATAAACACATGTTTGAAAACATGAGAAACCTCCATTTTTAGGGGAAACTATGTCAAAATTGTGTGCAAAGTCGGTTAACCGTCGGTTCAGTTATCCGAATGTCGGTTAACACTACAAGAACGGGGTACCTTTAGCGGCGACAGGTGTCGCCGCTATTGGTACATTTTGTCGCCGCTATTTGGTATTAGCGACGACACGTCGCCGGTATTGCGTCGCCGGTATTGCTGGGACGCTATTGCCATGTTGTCGCCGCTATTGGTTCTTGTCGCCGGTATTGGTCATCAATCTTTAGCGACGACAACTGTCGTCGCTATCAAGTCGCCGGTATTGACTATCGTCGCTAAAGGTTCAAGAGCAATAGCAGCGACATGTTAGATAACGAGTGCGAGGACGTGTTGGAAGAAGGTTTAGGCCCCATCCCGCGGTACCATCCTCGCCGATCACCCAACGCTTCCTGATACGGGGCAATTGGCGGACCCTCACCGCTCCATTCACTTGTGGCCTGTTGTATGTTCCGCTGTATTTTACGAAGATGATTAAATATATATATATATATATATATATATATATATATATATATATATATATATATATATATATATATATTTGTTATAGAAAATAATACTTACAAGAAATACTTACGTAATTTTGTTCAGCAACCGGATCAACCCAATTCCCTTGATTGTCCGTGTGGGTTTTAGCATACGTAGGTACCCAATCCATATCCTGTTTAACATTAAACTTAGATTAAACATTAAATAAACAAAAAACTTACACACGCGCACACATACATAAAACATTACATTTTTATAGGCGGTGCTACCGTACGACGATGTCCCCCCACGGTATGGGAATTGTTGTTTCTCGCGTACTAGTGTGTTGGCCTCGCTTCTTTTAATATATTTTGCCTCCCGAAAACCTTCGATGGTTCTCAACCAGTTATCATAGGGCATATCCCGTGGATGGTATGCCCTTGCACTCTCAAGATCATTGTAACCTCCCTTGCTCTTAAATAATTTTTTAGCGCTGTACTTGCGGTCAGAGTACCGCTTCATAAGCACAGCCCTAATGCCACCCGTCAAGTTTTCGGCCTCTATATCACGTTCCACTTCATCAAAATTGAAATTTTCCTACAAATTAAATAAAAAAAGTTACAATATCATATATAAGTTAGATTTGCATGTGCTTAAATATTTGATAAAATTTTATGCATATAACTTATTTACCCGTAAGTGGTTCATGAGGGTGTCTTTGTAATGTTGTTCAACGTTATCCCATCCAATTTTATCGAACGGGATGGACCGCCACATATACAGGCCGGCCTCCCGTGAAAACATATCTCTTGTTTTACCAACGGGGGTATACGTGACGTGCCTGTCAAACGTAAGTGACACAGCCCCCCCCCCCCCCCCCGCTTTTACCAGACGCCTTAGTTTCTCGTTTTTTTCTTTCCCCCTCCTTTTCGGGGGAACCGCTGCAATTAAAACAAAAATAATTAGTAACAACATTTATAATATATAAAATATAAGGACTACAAAATAATTTAGTAAAAGACTTACCGTCTGTCTCGTGTGTGCCATGAAATCCACCAGGAGGAATCGGTGGATCACCAGCGCCGTCACCCCCATGTCCCCAGGGGGCCACATCCGCCATCAAATAAGCGAATATCAACAATACCGAAAACATAATCCCTATAAAGTTATAAATGTTACAGCATGTGTATCTAATAGAAATTAAGGGAAAGTACAACAAATGTAACTCAAATTCAAATAAACATTTCAAACAAGTGTTTATCAATTACAAATCAATATAAAATTTATACATACTTACATACACATTTGCATACTTTGTACAAACATATAACATACACATTTTTCACCAATTGCAAACATTTACTTTCACCAATTGTTCATCATTTACATACACCTACATACTAACATACACCTACATACATACATTCATAGACTTACATACACATATACATGCTTACATACACCTACATACACAAATACATAGATTTTCATTTACACATTTTCACCAAACACACCTGCATTATACATTTGACATACTAACATACACCAACATACATACATTCGTAGACTTACATACACACATACATGCTTACATACACCTAGATACACAAATACATAGATTTCCATATTCACATTTTCACCAAATACACCTACATTATACATTGGCCATACAAACATACATCCTTACATACACATTTACACACCTAAACCAAACATTATACAATTTCTAAACTTTGAAAAAAAATACATATAAAACTAACCGTATTTTCAAGTTTCCAAGAGATGTAGACCGCGGAGACGATTTGGTGACCGGAGAAGTGATGGTGGTGACCGGAGAAGTGATGGAGGTGATCGGATTTCTCTACCATAAGCACAAAAATACACAAAAATTAAAGCCTAGAACATGTATATAACAAAATAGAGAAGAAATCTTACAAAAACAAAATGAAACTAACCAATTTGGACAAAAATCGCGATTTAGCAGCGCAGTTCCGAGGTGTTTTTGGGGAAAAATGAAGGAGGAGGGAGAAATTGGCGCTGTATAGGGTATTTTTGCGTTTGACCTTTAGCGGCGACAGCCTGTCGCCGGTAATACTCCTTCCGTCGCCGGTATTACCTCTGCTGGTTGACCAGAGGTTAGATTTTTGTCGGTTGACCAGATACAAGAGTTAACTTGTCGCCGGTATTGCCCATGACTTGTCGCCGCTATTGCCTCTAGAATTTCCAACCGTCAGATCACGCTTTTGATCAACGGATGTAATTTGGCTTGACACGGATCGACCAATAGCGGCGACGACAGACCTGTCGCCGCTAATGGTGTCGCCGGTAAAGGATGTACTTTCTTGTAGTGTAACCGCTGATTCGGTTACTTTAAAAGTGTTAACCGTAACCATAACTGATAGGCGGTTAACCATGGTTCAGTTAATTGGCGTTTATGGTTCGGTTATGGTTAGTTTGATTATTAACCGATATTTTTTTTTGTGTTTTTCGATAAAAATATGGTTCTTCTTGTATATAGTTTATCGACGTTTTAATAAATAAAACTTGATTATGTTCTTATACGAGCTATATTAGCTTACAAAACATATACCGTATACTAAAAAATGAATTACTTAGTTCATAAGTAATTAATATAACCATATTTTGGATATAGATATTTAATTTGCTAATACAATAAATAAAAAAAGGACACGAATAAATAGACAGAACAAACTGCTTATTAAACATTTAACTTCAATCGTAAATATATAAAATACAAATGAATATAAAAAAACAAGGTTCGGTTTGGTTAAATTCGGTTAATGAAAAAAAATTAGTTTAAATATTAAAAAATTTCCTTCAAAAAAAAAAAAAAAAACCTGAAGATACCTTATCTGTAACCGTAACCGTAACGGAAAGGTCGGTTAATCATATTCACCTAACCATAACCGTTCTGTTTGGACGGTTTCGGTTTATTTCAGTTAATTTTTTTGGTTATCGGTTCGGTTTTCGGTTGTGGTTCGATTTTTGCTCACCCCTATATATGTTCTCTCTTCATGGTGTTTGAGAATAGTGGATGTTAATACGACCAACTTGTGCCAATTAGCTCTATTCTAATAATATTGTAAAGCAGTGGCGGAGCTAGACTTTAACATCAGGGGTATCCAAAAAAAAAAAAAATTACGGTGTATTCATATAAAATCCTTTATAGGGGTATCCTCGTATTTTTTTTAGGGGTATCCTTTATATAAAATCGAAAAAAAAAACAAAAAAATTAACACTGCGAAACACTGCGAACACGACTTTGAGCCGTAGCCCGTGCTACGGCTGCCAAAGAGCTGTCTCCGCCCCTGTTGTAAAGGGTCCAAAATCTATACGCCTTTGCAAAACGAACCCTTTAAATTAGATTATTTGTAATCCTTTTGTTTCAACCCATACGTACATATAACTAATTATAATATAAATTTTAATAACAATTAAACACATAAATTTAAATTTTACAACACCTCATATAATAAGTATTTCAAGGCCTGAAAATTGCATCGGGATTCGGCGGTTGTTCAAACATCTTCACTGAACATTCAGCTGAGACTTCCGGTCCAATCCCTGGGTTTAAAACCGGTTCCGAACACACAATATTCGACTCCGACCACCCCAATTCCTCTCCGGGCAACGGCGGCAACCCGTAGTTGCTCATATCACTTGTCCCATAGTAACGTTTTTCATGATCTTCCTCGTGGTTATTGAAAACGGAGTTGTATCCACAAAACTGAATCCCATTACCTTCACTAAAAAAGCTCTCCAAACTTGTCCCATAATCGCCAAACTCCATATTCGGAATGCTTGAAAACCCGACTGACACCATTGGATCAACTTCACCAAGCAACCCTTGATCATTCACATATTCTTGATTACCAATTTGTGGCCTTTGGTTTAAAAAGTTGGCATACACTTGTTGAATATCAATATGTGTAGGCTGCATCATTGTGGATCCACTCGCATTGTCCCCACGGCTTTCTACATTGCGTACGGATTCACCGGCGCCATGTACAAGGGCGTTTGTGGTGTCGGATACGCGAATAGACTTCGCGCGTCGAGTTTTCCGGCAACCACCACCAACGGGGATGTTTCTAAGAGAGCCACCTTTAGTCCAATATCTTCTACACCCTTTACAGAAGTATCTTGGTTGTGTCAAGCTATAATTGTTGTAATAGCAAAATTTGGTGTTTGATGAACCGCAACGAGGACACGGTGGGCATATTTCGACCGTGGGCTTCCATCCTCTTTCCATTTTGTAAAATGTTCAAGTTCATAAAGCTTCAATGGTGGTTTACTCTCTTTCAACATCCAAACCACACTAAATGTGTGTGACTGTGTGAAGTTGGAGGGAGATGACTGATGAGCATGTGTTTTGGGTAAAATTAGGGTTTGTAAAGATGATATGTGTGTGAAAATTAGAGAGGAATCAGTGTGTGTAAAAAGGTGTTTTCTGTCATAAGTTGAGAGAAAAGTGATGGTTATATTGGGGGGGAAACTATTGGCCATCATGGGTTAGAAGCCTTGGGTGTATAATTAATGATTTGATTTGGTTTGGTTTATGATGATATTAAAAAATTCTTTATTGTTCGATCTCACTATTACCTATATCTAATATTTTTTATTTTTATTATTAGTTAATTAATAAATAAAATTTTAACTTACACAAATGCTCATAATTGATATATATAAAGTTAGGAATTTTATTAGTAACATTCTTAGAAAGATATTCATTAAGGGCGTGTTTGGCTAAACTTTTTGAAACAACTTATTGACTTATTGGTCTTTTGAAAAGTCATAAGCTTCAAAATGATATTCTATAATAAGGGTGTATGTGAGGGGAAAAACGAATAAGTCAATAAGTCACTTCATACTGACTTTTCCAAAAAGCCAATAAGTTAAAAAGTTGTTTCAAAAAGCTTAGCCAAACATTGTCTAATTTAGAAACTTGTGACTTCTATGATCATCAACATCAAATTGCACTTATTCGTGGTCGCTTTGCTATAACCGTTGCATATTGAACATTGATCGGAACTAAAATTCAAATTAATAACCCTTAACAAGCATCTAACTTACAGAATCGACATTAATATACCATTTTGTGGGACTTAACCCACACCACTAATTAGATTTTCTTTTGGAATTTCTTTATCCGTTTAGACCAATGGTAACAGACTTGATCATGATGCGTCCATTGGTCAGAACAGTGGGTGTGTTCGCAGTGAACAATTATATGGAGCATCCGTTATTTAAATGGATTTGGTAATATGTGTCGGTACAAGTGGCGGATTCAGAATTTTATTCTAATGGGTTTCTTTTGGTAAGTTCTCTTTAATTCTCCCTATTTTTTTTTTCTAAATTCTACAACGTTCTCATTATTTTTTTTCCCATTTTTCCCAAACGCACTAAGTTTTTGGAAACACACAAATATGAGCTGGATCCGCCCCTCGTCGGTACAGTATTTACCCATGCTCGTTTTTACCCACATAACTTCACCGACGGTTGGTAATTTGGTATCTTCAGAGACAACAGATTTGCCATCGGTGAAATTAGTATGATTCGTGCTCTTTATACCGGTCTAATCTAAAATCTTAGAAAATTCATTATTCTTTACAGACGCCATTTTCAAAAGATATAAAAACTTTTGTCATTCATTAATACATTGACTTCTTAGATATCTTGGAAACTTAAGATGACGACTTAAAATCCCTATATTATTTCATAAGGATACGAATCATGACTTGATTGAGTAAGAAACAATATGTACCAAATTATCATATAAAATAACGTAAGTGTGTGTGTGAAATGATCAGCAGATTTTGTGTTAAAAGAGTGTAAAGGGGGCCATGCATGCACGTGTAAGTGCTTGGTGGTGAGTTATAGAAGGCAATGTGTACGGGACCCGCACAGTTATCTGTAGCACTTGTGACGAATCGCACGGTTGTTGTCGGTGTTTGCAAGTGGTGTCATCACCCCATTGGTTGATTATGAAGGGACTTCAGGAAGCAAAGTTATCGATTTTACAAATATATTTACTTATTTTTTACATTTAGTGGTAAAAAATATATATAATTGCAGATGTAAAAGTGGGATTTGGTGATCCCGAAGACGAGGAATGTCGCTTGGAGAATCACGCATGGGGGTTTAGAAAGGTACATCGGATCATGGGCTTCTTGGATCACGCTTTTTATAATATCAAATTTATGTCTCGAATTGTGATGTTGGCTACGGTTTCCTTTAACTAGACATCAACTCCATATCACTCTAATTTTCGCAACCTTCACTTGTTATTAACTGTCAAGATAGCATTGTTTATTGGTTGGGGATTATGATAATTATATAATTTATAGATATAATGTAACTATGTTTTGTGGTGGTAATGTGTCTCCCTCGGCTCTATTCATGAGGTGGAGGGTTGAATTCTGATGTGTGCAAGTATAAAGGTGGTTAATAGGAGTAAACTAGGAGTGATGTTCTAAAAAAAATTATGCATATGAAGATAGTATATGGTACTAATCGACTAACTTAAGTGTAACTCTCTAGCCATTTGTCGCGATCATTATAACTGTTTCGGCTTGGGTATTCATTATTTTCACTTTTGTTACGGAATTCATACTCATACATGATATCCTTTGATTTGTCGAATTATTTTGCCAAATTATCTTGGAACATGTAAATGTGTTGGTTTGTTAGTGTCAAGAACCATGGATTTAACTCATAACACATAATTACCAAATCGTTTATTGATGAACAAATTGACCTACTTTAATACAAAAGGCAAATTACAAACACCATCTTCCTGATAAGATGACACACAAACTCTAATACAACTATTTGATCAACATGATCAAATATAGACGAACCCTAAAACGATTATTATAACAATGGAGGAAAGATGAAGACCCTAACTCTCTATGTTATAACCCACACAACTGGAGTTAGCATGTTTATATACCCTAAGCACTTTAACTGAAATCCACAAGCAGTCAATCGGCTTCCATCAGCCTTCCTAACAAACCTTTATGCTTTCAGTTTCTAAAAGGTATGGGTCGTGAAGGGGGTCATGGAAGTGATGTTGATGATGATGATTTTATATTATTTGCAATAGTGAATCGTTTTATATTATTTGCAAAACAGATGATTTTGAATGGTATATCTGTCCAAATATGATTTGTGTTTAGTTTTTGGATTTTGGATATTAAAAACTTTATAGTTGACGCGAATATGCCGCAAATTCTCTGCTGTATTTCATGATGATTATTTCAATACTTAATTGGCTAACGATGTCAAAAAATTATGAATCTTCATAAACAATTGATGGCTGCGATAAGAGCTGTTTAGCTCTTTAGAAGCAGGTTGGGTATAGATTACTATAAGCAAGATATTGCAAGCATGTGGAGTGTTTGTTGTCTTATTAGGGTGATAAACAAACAATTTTCATTATTCAACTCGTGTAATACACGATACTGTAACCTAGGAGTCACATATCTAACTCCTTAAGACTATGAATCTTTATGACTGCTAATTCTTCATATCACCTATTAAGGCTCCTGCTAATTCTTCATATGACCTATTAAGGGTCCTTATGGGGATCACTATAGCTTGTAATGACTTCTCCTTACTCCTTAACGTGATAACGTCCACAATAACATGTATGGAATAATATTGCAATTGATGATGCACCAATTTTATGTCATGGGCCAACTTAATCACGATTGCATTTCATTTTTTTCACACTCATTCTTTAGTTGGAGTGGTGTGTAAGGTCATTGCTAATACCTTCATTAATAGGCTAAAAGCCGTGATGAAGTCCGTTTCCTCACCTGCCCAATCGGCTTTCATGGCGGGTAGGAACATCTTTAATGGCCTGTAATTGTTAATGAGGTAGTGTCTCAGGCAAGATAGAAGAAAGCGGAGATTATACTTTTCAAAGTGGATTTCGACCGTACGACTCGGTAAGTTGGGGGTTCCCCCTTAATAATTTAAAGATGATGGGTTTTCTTGAAAGGTGGATGAGATGGGTGCACTTGTGTCTCGCAACTAACAAAGCCTTGGTTTTGATTAATGGATCCTCGACAAAAGAATTTTATCTTAAAAGAGGACTTCGCCAAGGTGACCCATTGTCCCCTTTTTTTGTTTTTATAGTATTGGAAGTTCTTGAGGTTTTCATGGGGCGTGCGGTTAGATTAGGGTATGTTCAAGGGGATCTCTCTGCCTAACGGTGGTCCGGTTTTGACTCACCTTTGCGACGCCGACGACGTAATTTGCTTGGGGAGATGGACGAAAAAGAACGTTTTAGATTTAAAAAGAATTGTGAGATGCCTTTATCTTGTATCGGGCTTAAAAGTGAACTTGGCGAAGAGTAGCTTGATGGGGGTAGGAGTGGATGATGGAGCGGTAGAGGCTATGAGAATGTTTTTGGATGCAAACGGGCTCTCTCCTGTTCAGTTTCCTAGGGCTCCCGATAGGTGAAACAATGAAGAGGATTAAGCTATGGAAAACAGTTATCGACAACTTTGCAAAAAAAAAAAATGGTCTAGTTGGAAAGCGAATCACTTGTCTATGGGAAGAAGAATTACTTTGGCCAAAGTGGTTCTTGGTAACCTCTCGTCTTACTTTCTTTCGATTTTGCAAGGCACCAGTGAAGGTTATAAAAACTTTAGAAGGTTTGAGACGTGACTTTGTTTGGGGTAAAACACGTTCCAGAAATAAAGTGTGGTGGATGGCTTGGAATAAAATTCAAACTCCAAAAAAGTTGGGTGGGTTGGGCTTGGGCGACATCACATCACTTAACTTAACTGGGGGCTTCTATTGAAATGGAAATGGAGAATCAAACCTGAGCCAAATTAGTTGTTGGCGCGAGTAATTCGAGCCATTCATGGTGGCAACTGGCGAGACCAAGAGGTGTCGGTTAAACCGAATCTTGCTAGAACATGGAAGGACTTAAACTCGGTCCTGAAAGATACAGTTAAAGAAGTAATTATGGTGGCTGAGAAGACGAGGTCAGAAGTTTCAGGTGGGGGATAAAATGTTTTCTTAGTGGTGCATTTTAGAGCTGAACCGATGTTACAAAACTGTTAAAAAATCGAAGTGAAAGGCTTTAAATGGATCGAGGTGGTACCGAGGAAGGTTCTATTCTTCATATGGAACCTTGCTCTCGGTTGTATTGCGACGAAGGAAGTGCGCTATGCGGAGGTGAAGAGGATCCAATATTACACCTCGCTGCAGGCTGCGTTTATAGTCAGACAGTTTGGTGGAATTTTTGTATTTGGACTAAGACAATGGGGTGTGGGGCATGCGTTCCACAAACCATATCAGGTTCAATGTAGTTGTTGGCGGTAGCCGGTATGCAAAACGAAATTTTAAAAAGCCAAATTTTGAAAAACAAATACATTTTTTACCTATAAATACCCAGCCCCAAACCATATTTTCCCATTCTTCTTCACCCATACTCACACAAAAAAAAGAAAAAAAACGAACATGGTGCTTTGGACCGAAGAGAAAGAAATCGCACTTGTGACATCGATTTTCGATGCACAACGTACTCTACAACGCGGTCAAACCGCGTATTGGGGTCGAGCTTTTCAAAAATACCAACAACATGTCGGCAACACGTGTGTCAACACAAATGGCGTGAGCTCAAACCGAACTTGGATCGGTTTAAAGTTTGCTTCGACCGTGTCCCTGCGAGCGACTTGACCCACGATGATAGAGTCAAAATCGCGAAGATCGAGTACATGCACGATGGGAATATGTATTTTAAGTGGGTTCTCCACTTTAATATCTATCGTACTCTGTAGTTTTTTTTTTATTTTTTTAGCATTTAATAAATAGATTTTTATTTTTTATTTTTTTAGGATTTAATACATAGGTTTTTTATTTATATTTTTAGGATTGTCTTTTATGTAATTTTTATAAATTAATATAAACTGTGTTTTTATATAATTGTCAACTAATAAAAAAACAAAAAAAAAACACATGACACCCCACACCGGACTGGCCACACCGCTTCCACACCCCACTTTTTTGGGGGTGGACTGGTGGAGCCCACATCTACCACATGTCGAGCAATGCACTTAACCCAAGCTCCCTCCACACCCCCTAGTCTAAGCTTCCAATAATGGCAAATGTTTCATCTTCTGCGGATCTGATTGTTTGGTTTAATGGGTTGCATGGATCTATCGAATGGAAGCAGGTCTTAGTAGAATTAGTGTACGACACACTATGGAGAATATGGAAGGCTCGAAACGATAAAGTCTTTGATGGAACGCATTCTCAACCCCCGCGTTATTGAGGTTGTGAAAGAAGATACTTTTTTATGGCTCAAGAATCGCTCTGAATACAATAGCTTAGTATGAGAGAGGGGAAAGACTATAACGTTAGAGATAGAATTTTGTCATGTCTTTTTTTTTTGGGACTTCCAGTACTGGTCCTTAGGGGTCTTCAAAAAATTCTGGATCCGAAAATCCATATTCGAAATATCAGAAAATCGGATAATTTGAATATTTGGATTCGGATGCGGATGCGAATTTAAAAATTTTTGGATAATCCGATATCTGAAAACTAATATTTTTTAAATATTATATATATATATATATATATGTATATGTATATTGTTAACGAAGTCTCATGAATAGTAACTTTATTTTTATAATAATATATAGCTTTTTTTATTCTAGTTTGAAATATAATAAAAATAGTATATGATCGGATTCAGATGTGGATTTATGAATGTTTTCTGTTTTCAATATTGAAATTTTGGAAAATCCAATATAAGTTTAGTTTAGTCTATGGACGATACAAATTTTTTTATTTCTTTTATAAGTTCGGATATACGTTTGGATATCTAAATCCGTATCTGAAATTTCGGATACAGATTCGAATATTAATATTCACTACCCGAAATTTTTGGATATTCGAAAACCAGATATTTCGAACTTGAACACCGTTGTTCAAGTTTGTTATTTGGTTTTAATTTAATAAAATAGTTGTTGTTTAAAAATCTATCTATACTATCAATAAAAGAAGAAAACCAAGTGACATAAGAAAAGCTGAGGTGGCAGCCATAGAGGTTGTCCAACAATGCTTTTCTTATGTCATTATTACATCATAAATCTTAACATAAAATCACTTTAAAAGACATTTAATTTTAAAAGCTTTGCCCACCATTCAATTTTAAAAGTTATGCCCACCATTCAAAATTCAAAAGCTCAACCCACATTCAAAATTCAAAATTCAAAATTATGGCTCCACATTGGAATTTCAATTATCTCTCTCACTCATATCCCCTTCAAGATTTATGAAGAACTCAAAGATCTAGATGACAATCTTCGCAATGTTCCATTCCTCCGAGAGTACAGGTAGTCATCCCCTTCTGTCTAAGGATTTTGTTTCGATGAAGTACAGGTAATCATCTCCTTCATTCTGAGGATTTTATATCATATATGCATTTGAAGTTCCAGTCTTCTCTCTCCTCTTTCTTTCTCTCTCTAGGGTTTCAAAAGAGTCGTTTTTCGCTGATCGGAGTGTGTTTGATAACTTAATCATCAGGTAATTTTTGTTTTTAGGGTTTGTTATCAGTTAATTTCAATCTTCCTTTGCTAACAGAAACACTGAATATCTACGAACAGCCTGAAGAAGATGAATCTAACAAGTCAAAGTCAGAAGTTCATGATGACGAAGCTGATGATGATGACAGTGGAGAGGTATAATTGTATATGTTTATATATAATCTTTGACTTGAACAAATTTACGTAGTTTTGTTCAATTTTGTTTTAAGTCTGCTTCATTGTTTCATTATTGTTTTGGGTTGGAAAGCTTCGAGGGTGGGTTTTGGGTTGGAAACAGGTTAGATTCGGAACATATTTTAATTAATTTAATATTTTAATGTTTATAAGCATAGCATAACTGTTATTTGAAAGATCGGATTTTGAAGAAGGGATGTTAAACTCTTATATGTTATTCGAGAACATACAGTTAAGAAATGGAAGAAAGAAGTGTGTTTGTCTGATGGTAGGCGTTTAGGCTTGCAATGTCACGATCATCGATTCGATTTTAAGCACATTTTTTTTAAATTTGTTTCCATTTTTAAGTCCATTTTTAATTCTGTTATTGTTTTTAATTTATTTTATGGTAGTTCTGTGGTGCTTCAATTGTTATATTTGTCACATTTTCTTTTCTGTAATGTGGACCAAGTAAACAAATCAAACTCGGTTTAGAGTATTACAAGCAAGTAATAGCTCTTAGTTTTGCGCAGGTAGAATAAGTTAGAGTAACTTCCTACTGGTGAATTTTTTAGCTTAAATATCTACAATTTTGTGATTGTTGAATGTAAGTTTATGTCTCTGACCCAAAATGATCCGCAATCAGAAATTAGGTTTGCTCTCTCCTTGTGGAAAATTCCTTCTTAGGCGTGTTTTTCAGGTATGAAAATCTCTTATACTTTTAAGAAAATGAAGCTTAAATTTAGTAAATTATATTCATATGTTTCAGGTTGTTGCAGAAGCAAGAAGCTCAGAAGCTTTTGTAGCGCTCTGTTTATTGACAGTTGCTGAAACATCACTTATAACTCAGAAATTAGGCTTTAGCGACACGATCTGATATATTTGTTTCTACTTATCGGTATATATTCATTATTCAGGTCTTTGCTAATTAATTACAATTTTGATGCAGCTTGGAGTCTTTTTAGCTGGGACTTTGTTGGCTGAAACAAATTTCAGGACCCAGATTGAAGCTGACAAAAGGCCTTTTAGGGGGTTACTTCTTGGGTTATTCTTTGTGACTACCGGAACATCTATAGATACACAAGTGAGTAGTTTTCTGTGGAATTTGTAGTTTTAAGAAAGGTTAATTTGGTGTTTCTAATTTGCAGGTACTTCTCCGAGAATGGCCGAATGTATTGTCACTGTTCGAAGGTTTAATTGTTATCAAGACACTATTTATAACATCTTTGCTGCTGTGGTTTGATTTATAAAAACCGTGTTTAACCTACATTAATAACCCTTCCACGGGCACATTTGAGATGTAGTTATAACATCTTCTAGTTCTTCATTATGTTTCACATCATCATTGACTCGGTGTGGTCTAACCGGTCATGCCAACTAATTAAATAATTATGATCCATAAACATCTGGTTTATGATCGTATGTGTATTACTTGCTCGTATGTAATACAAAACGTATGATACGAGAGAATATATTATAACTTCAAAGTTAAAACCATCACGTTATGCAATAACTCCTTAATTTGCCACTTTTGGTTGTCTATCTCATTATTAAAATGGTCATCATTACAATTCTTATAGTCAATCTATTCATTACAAGTGTCTCAATTAGGTCCATCACTACATTTACAATGATTAATATATAATCACATTCACTTTTGGGAATGGAGTAGAACCAAAACAAGCTTCATAGCTTTTCATTATTTACTCGGTCACATGCGTATAAAATCATTTCATTTTTTCATAACTCTTATAACGATATTGCTACTTTAGGAGTGTATGTCTCAAGTGTGACAAATGAAAAGAATTTAATCGATTTTTCCTTGTAAATAATGTTCTCTTTGCTTACCATCAATTGAGAAGTAGTTGAGTCATATAAGATTTATCAATCTTATATCTTACGACCTTTATAATGATTATTGTATAATCATCTCATTATTGACACGGTAGATCTCATTACATGTGCATCATAACAATTTTCTCAATTACCATGATTACGAACTTTACACCAATTATTATATCATCACATTCAGTTCAAGGAATGGATTATAACCAAACAACTATCATGGTGACATCGTTACAATTTTCTTAGTTATTATATACATGATCACGACCTTTACATTGGTCATTATATCATCACATTCACTTCATGAATGGATTAGAATCACACAACTTTCATGGTGGTCGTTTCAAACCTTACATATTCTTTAACAATCTTGCTTCTTCAAGAGCATATTTGAGGTTTAACAATGGAACTTGTTTTGCTCAATGGATTACGATATATATTTTTCTCATCACATGATATAAATAAAGATGTAGTTATATAACCGAGACATTCATACTTATCGGTTTAAAATCTTACAGGCTTCGATAAACTCATAATAAGCTTTGAGAAGTTAGACACTCCAGGTGTCTTTTTATCTAAACCGTAATCGTTTTAATAGCTTGTGATCATATACCACAACCCTGGTCACTTTGATGTCCCCTTCCAAATTTATAACATATGGAACATAATATATACATTAGATTATACAATGCACGACTATATAACATGTCACCAAATAAATAGGATATGATACAACCTTATGAAATAAGATTTTTTTCATCACTTGCAAGAAAATGTATGTAAGTTATCCATAAATGTCACTATAGTTTAAAACATAAACAAATGTCACTATCAACTTTCTCGATCATATAATAACATATGAATCTTTATTACTTGTAAATGAGCTTTCTTATACTAATAAATTTTGTTGCTCAAGAAAATATAACAGGCATCTTGAGAATTTTAGTGTCATGTTAATTTGCAAATAATATCTTTTACCACACAAATATTTCATAGAATCAAATCACATATTTAAATATCTAATAGCAACTAAAACGCTTATATAATTGCAATAACAATGATATACAACAAAGTTAACTAAGTAGTTGTCATATTATAACATATTATCATATAAACATGTGCATTATTGTAAATTCATTAACATAATTGCACTAATGATTATCTTCAAATAGTACTATTAGACATCACCTTTAAATACAAATTGTATTTTGGTAGTTCATCATAAATTTTATAATACTAATAACAAAAACTAATTAATGGACCAATTAAAACTCATAACCATAATAATTGTAACACCCCGAAAACGGGTTTGGTAATTAAACCCCGTTAATACTAAAAGACGGGCAAAGTACCGTTAGCGGCAAAAGTAACCCGGTAAATATTAGAATTTAAATAAATAATCCTAATATTAATTAAAAGGCGGATAAGAACTTTCAAGGAATAAAAGGGATAGAAGGCCCGAGTTAACGGAACTTAAAATAAACGGGTTAGAAATCCCGAGACTCACTAAGTTAACTAGGGGTAATTAACCTAGTTAATTATTTGTTTAAAAACAATTGAGAAGCATGGACTAGTAAACCTTTTATAAACCGAACGATAGTTGAGGGACCAACGTTGTTAAAATTGAAACAAGTAATATTAAAACAAAATAATTACACCAAACACACACTTAGGTGTGTGTGCCTAATCGATGTTACACAGGGGCGATCCAGGAGCTCCTCAACAAACCCTAACTCTTCCAAAATCTGCCAAATTGAAGGATAAAATTTGTTCCAAATCGAAATCTAATCATAGAATAGTGATCTCCTCTGTGAAGGGATCATAAGGTATGTAAATTTCATAGAAAAATTCCATCTAAATTTCTGGATGAACATAAGAAATTCGAAATTGATGTTGCAAGATTGTGGTATGGATGATATTGAAGTGAAATAGTGTCTAGGAATAAACCCTAGTCATTAGATTGTTGAAATATTGCTTAATTCTTGTGAAACTCATAAGCACCAATGAAGGTGTTAAGTGGGTTATGTAGAAGTATGAAAACACTAGGATTATGATTGTTGTACTAGTGTAATTTGAATTCTATAAAGCAATTTCAGGTTTGTTGATGTTAAAATTGATGTGAATTTGCCAAATTGATGTTAATCTTGGCTAAATGACAAGTTATGAACTTGACTGTAAATATGTAAAAATTATGCCCACTAGTTGTCTGTTAAAATGCCTGAATAAAATCGTGGTCTACTCGGTTGTGTATGGAACTTGATTATAATAGGTATTCGGATGAATGCTAAATGGTATGATGAAACGGGTCTCGCTTATAAAGAGAACCTTTGGCTCTTGCGAAAATGAATAAAGAAACTAGACACAATAATCGCTTGAACTAGTTAAAGAAATTAGAAGTATAATGAAATTGATTAGAACATTGGTTAAAACGGTGGCCAAGAGATAAAGCCTACCGGATAAATAAGGAATGCTTAAACTAGTTGATAGATTTAATTATGCATTTCATATACTTGTAGGTCCGTTTTTCCGGTGGATCGATAACGAACACCTATCCTTGTTTATCACGAACACGGTAACGGGTGCGGAATCCCCGTGACGGTGCAAACCAAACATATAAAGCAATAATAACAACACGGATTAACCAATGAAACACACTCTATTGATTAACGGGATGAGAACCGATTACAAACTGATACAAACACAGTTTTGACGGAATTTTGACAGAGTTTCTTTACAAGTATTTTCTGATCTCTCTGCACTCATCTCTGGTTCACAATGAAACAAAGAAGAGTATTTATACTAAACTGAGACACAGACAATGACGAAACTGAAACAACTCTCGGCGAAACAACTAAAGTCGACGAAACACATATGTTTCGTCGACATACATATACTAAATCTATCTGTTTCGTCGATGTATAAGCCCACTCATAGTTCAAAGTCCATTCACAAGTCTTCGGCCCATATTGAAGAGTTCTCGGCCCAGACAAGGTTCTGTTATAAACCATTCACCAATTTCACATATAGGACAAAGTGTTGACATCATCATGACATCACTAAGGTGATGTCATGGTGATGTGTTTTGCGGGAAAGGCTTGCGGCGCTCCGTGCCTCGCGTGTCGAACTCTGGGGCGCACGACAGAGGAATGTCGTGACGTCGGGCTTGAGCCGGACCTAACCGTGTCGAAACCAAGTCGAACTGAGCCGAGTCGAACCGAGCCGAGTCGTGTCCACATAAAGTGTACCAACAATCTCCCCCTTGGACGCTACTCGTGAGGTTCGTCTTCTGTGATGGTTCGTCTTCTGTGTCTTTCATGTCGGAGGATCTTCAAAGTCTTCACGCGTCATAAGTAGAAAGTGTATCAACAAACTCCCTTTTCATTTAGGTAGTGTGTTAACAAACTCCCCCTTAGAATGAACTCTCCATTGAGTTATGCTCGTGAATCTTTTGATCTTCAATGATTTAGATCCTTGTGGTGTTGATGAGTGATCAACTGCAATCCAATCATCTTGATCTTCTGATTGCATCAACGTCGTGTCTTCACTTTACGGCTTGTCATCTGACATGTTCTCTTCGCCTTTAGCTGATTCTGATGTCGCATCTGCACATACAAGAAAGCTAAACACGTAATGAGAACAACCGCTTGGAATATAGACAAATTAAACAAACGACACATATGAGATCAAATCTCAATCAAACACCGACCGACAACAGTTTGAAAGTATAGAAAATGATCAATTTTAATTCTTTAACTTTCAAAACTTGTTAACTTCGACTTTTTATGAAGGTGCAATTGTTTTCCGGCTTACGATCAGGATTTTGGGTAGGATAGACTCGAGTTCCAACATCAGTCAATCAAAAATAAATTAGAAGCAAAATCTTTTTGGAATTTTTCATTTTTCAAATGTAAAGACGGAAAGCAATAAATAAATATATACAAAGATGCATAAACTGAAAACAGTAAATAAATATCTACAGACATTCTTTTTGCGAGTTTCGAGGGTAAGAGAATCATATCAGTGTACGGTCACGCCAAAACGCTATTTTTGTTCAATTAGTTAACATTTAGATAAGCATCCTATAAGAATTATCGGTATTGTTGTCCACATAAGCTCAACTTATCAGATGTAATCATGTTTAGGGGATACGTTAAGGTATGATTTATACTTACAGACCGGTGTTCATCCACACACGACACATTCCCGCATCAAGGCATGCACGAGAGTTCATCTTACCGGTGAGTATACCGATTATCATCTGTTTGACCGTATAAAAGATGTGAGAGACTCACTTATTTTGATTGAAAACAAGCCCTATGTGATAGAATCACTTATTGATGAGGAACTTGATTTTCAGATGCATGAGGGCACAAGAGCAAGTCCGTGAACAGGTCAGTACTTTCGTACAGCAAAGAGACGAACTTGACTCCCGCAAAGAATCTGTGATATAAAATCACTTATTTTGTTTGGACATGTGATTGTTGATCACTTATTGAGGTCGAATGCAATATGTACACGTATGTATAGTATCATGGAAGATCTAGACTTCGTCTCCGTTATTTTTACGGTTTGATACAACCATGATACCCAGATGATAAGCAGCATAAAGACCGAATATTTTAGATCTCGGCAATCTCTCAAACGAGATTTCGGTACTAAGACCATATGCCAATGTGTGGTTCCCACCTGGTCTTCAGTCGATTAAGGTTTATATCACCCTGCACACTTTAATATGATTGTGAGCCTACCGATACATCTTATATAGAGCTGCTTATCGCATTTCATTTTGCATTTCAGTTCGAAGAGGTTTAGACAGACCACTGATCTACTATCATTTTCTCTTTTTCTCGCCAGGAAACTCATTTTTGTTTTTCCAATGTTTTTGAGTTTTGAAATTTTTCACTGTTTTTGAATTTTCAAATTTTGGATTTACTCCCCCTAAAATCAACAAACTATGATAAATTTAAAAGACACAAAGATATTTACAAAAACGAT
Organism: Helianthus tuberosus; assembly: GCA_030545235.1. Taxonomy (NCBI): domain Eukaryota; kingdom Viridiplantae; phylum Streptophyta; class Magnoliopsida; order Asterales; family Asteraceae; genus Helianthus; species Helianthus tuberosus. The sequence continues at coordinate 84,496,719 of CM060431.1, read as the reverse complement.
TTCCCGATGTTGGTTAACTCATGTTTTACCTCAATGCCGTTTACCAAAATTAATTTTAATCAGAAATGATTTCTCGAATTTTGGAAAAATGAGTTGGCATGTCGGTAAGCGGTGCGGACCATGACAACATTTTCTGGCCAAAGAGTGCTACGAGATGATAACAATTTATAAAGCAGCTAAAATATCGACAAGTATAGGAGAGATTAGAAATTTAAAACCGTATCCTGCAACTGCTTCGTGCATTGCAAGGAATCTGAGCGCTCTCCCAAACTGGATATCCACCCGGTGTGAATTTCAAAGTCGATTTTGTAGCTACTGAGAAATCTCTTCACAGCAACAAGATCATAAACCTTTGGGTCCGGCTGGTCTTCCACATTACACCAGCGAAGGTCTTTGTCTTTCTCTTTCAGAAATAGTGTGCGGTTGAGCAATCCACGCCAAGGCATCCGCACACCAGGTTGGTTTGTTCAACAAACACATTTTCTTCAATTACACCGCGAAGAAATGTACACTGCACGTTCATCTTGTGAATGATGAATCTTCAGACGTGCTGCAGGTGCATACATTTTGATTTGAATCTACCCTGGGGACCCGATCAAAGCCTTGAACAATCAAACTCTTGGAATGATTTTCATTTTGTCGAAGCTTTCAATCTCTTTCGACAGTCAATTCTGTCTTCTCTTCTTTTTCTCTCCATCAAAGGCAACCACTCCTAGAAATAACAATATCTTGGAGCTTTGAGTCGCCTATCTTGTGCATGGACACTCCACTATCAACAATCCGATGACTATCGATAGTTCCTCCTGGAACATCCTGCACACTCACTCAGAGATTAGTTGGAGAGGGGGACCCAAGCCTTCACAGACTTGGGTCGCCCGTCATCATCGAGGATTGTGACATCCATTTCCCGATGATTCGGAATAGAATGAGCTCCCCCTGAAACATTTACCGATTTTGGTATCCAAATCTGTTTTTGTTTTTCATATTTAACATTTGATTCAACAGATTTTGTTAGGACAACCTCCGGTTTTAACGCCTTTTCAACCTTTTTGACGTTTTGACGTCGTTGTTTTGTTTCTTGTTCTTTAACAGTTCTTTTATCATGTTTTGGTGAAACAGGACGACGTTGTGGGTGAACCTTTTCAGGTGGTGCTCTTTCTACAAAATTTGGTTTGGGCGAGTTTGTGCAGTCTTTAATGATATGCCCAAACTTCCCACATTTGAAACAAGTTCTCCTTTCAACAAACTTAGGAGAATTTGATCGACGACCAGACGTAGAAGTTGTAGACCCAGAGGTACTAGCTTCACACCCATTTGTGTGTTGAGTGTAATTGTTATTACTATTACGTTTCAAAATGTTGACTTTTTGAACAAAATCGGTATTTGTCTTATTTTCAAAAGTCTTCACTTTATCAGTACCTTTGGAGGCCACAAATTCAATGTCTTTGTTTTTCTTCTTGAAACGAGCTCCTTTTGTTTCAACCTTAGCCTTGGGCTTTTGAGCTCGTTGTTGTTGTTTACCCTTAAAAGCGACAGGTTGTTGCTTTGTTGGTGATTTTTGATTTCCAAATTTTCTTCTAACTTCAGCTTTTGGAATCGGATCACACTGAGTTACTGAAACTCTTGGGATCCCCTTTTCCAAAAACTTACTGGTAGTATCTTCAAACACTTTATCAATCAAAGATTGATTGACATTTTTAATTGGAAAAGTTGTATTTGAATAAATTTTGTCATCACCAACTAAAGTGTACAACACGTTATCACTTTTAATAGTAGACACTGTCTTAGTGATAGGATCTATCTCTTGTTTAACAGCAGATGATTGCACAACAGGAGTAGGAGGATCACACAGAATGTGATTCTCAAAAGGCACTTCTACTCCTTTGTTCTTTTTAAGAGATTTATCCTCATCACTCACATCTGGTTCATCATCTGACGAATCATAGTCCTCAACTGTGGGAGGACTTTGTTCCGTACCAACAGATGCTGAATTTTCGGTTATTCCAGATGAGCCCTCCGAGGAACTGTCCGTTTTGAACCCTAAGCCAGTTGTAAACTCCTCATAATTAAGAGGAACAGTTGGTTCAAACCGAGGCATTTCCTCCTCATCGGGCATATAAGCATAATCATGTCTCAAAGGGGGTGGACATTTCTTATACCCAACACCACTAACGTTTCCCTTTAGTTGTTGAACGTCGATGATGTGATCGAGCACAAATCGGGAGTTAGAATAACTCTCCAACTTTTGCTTGATTGCATCATGCTCGCATTTTGCAATGGCTAACTCCTTTTTAGTTTCCTCAACAATGTTAATGTAATCATTTATACTAACTTGTTTATGATAAACAGTTTTTGTCACTTCGGAAACATTTTTCTTTAGAGTTTCAATCATAGATTTAAATTCTTTCTCGTTTCGAACTAAAGCCATATTCGATTCTTTGCATTTAGCCATTTCAACAACTAAACTCTGATTGTGAATATGAATCGAATCACAGTGAAGCTTTATTCTATCAAATTCATTTTTCATATACTCACAATCTCTACAGTTGATAAGAATTTCAGATTTTACCTGACTTGTAGAAGCTGAGACATTTGCCATAAAGGCAGTCTGAGAAGAGAAAGATCCATCTTCAGTGAGAATCTTCTCCATTTCTTTTGAAGTCGCATCAGCTTTCTTGATCAAGTCAGATTTCTCGTTAGCATCATTCGACAAATTATCAGCTTCAGAATCCATTCCCTCCTTGACGTCTGATTCTGAACTGTAATAACTTCCTGAAGATTCACCATCGCTGACATTCTTGACAACTTCAGCATAAAGCGCAGTTCTTGTTTGATCACTGTTTCCTAACGGTATGGCCGAACCACAATCGACAGTAGGTTTAGGAAAATAGGCACTTGGATCGAAAACCGGTGGTGGAGCTGATTGAGGAAACGGAGAAGAGTTTGTATTTGATACAAACGCCGTTTGTAACTTTGGTTGCCGCAGACTAGCTGACGGGTCAAAACCTCCTCCAGAATACGCCTGAGGTTGAGTAGTAGCAATTCGTTTTGCTTTCCGAATTTCTTCATCATTCTTGTGTTCCAGCTTCTGTACGAATTCATAGATATTAACCGTATCCAGAATGCCGTTATGCTTTAGAAGCTCAATGAATGGACTCCACTTTGGAGGTAGAGCATCAGCAAACCGTGCTACAACTTCCTTTTGAGTTGCAGTAACAGCATAAGCAAACATTTCACTAATCAAATGATAAAAACGAGTAGTTATATCATTTAGGGTTTCATTCTCTAAGAAATGAAATGATTCGAATTTCTTCTTCAACAGATCATGCTGTGTCTTTCTTTTCGCTGCATTTCCTTCACCTCTTGTTACCAAGGCATCCCATAACGCTTTTGTGCTTGTACAATAGCTGAATTGATGATAGATGTCTTTGTGAAGTGCTTGTGTAAGAATTGCAAACGCCTTCTTCTCAAGATCATACGCTTTCTTGTCGTCTTCAAGCATATTAGTAAAACCCGCTTCAGTTGATGCTGCTGCTTCGAGGGCAAGGTTGCATTCAGTAGTGAAACACGTCCAAAGTTCTGTGTTTTGCCCTAAAACATATGTGTGAAAACGACCCTTCCATGACGGATATTCGTTTATGTAATTTAACTTTGGCGGGCAATTGTTGCTTCCCGTTTCACTCTCGCTAAGCAAAAGATTCTGAATGCTTTGATTTTGATTCAACACCAAAGCCCATTGAGTTGCACTTATAGATTTCTCACCAAAAACAATCTTTACCCATGCGGCTGCCGAAGTCCGATCTTCACCTGGTCTCGGTTCCATACTCCAATCCGAAGGGCTAGTACAACTCATGATTGATATATGAAAGTGATAACCTGGTTACACACTTGAAAACACGCTGTTAAATCACTTTTGCAAAGCCACTGTTAAAAACTTGTAACACACTCGACGAAACTGTTCTGATCGACGAAACTGTATTGTGTTTGTATCCGACGAAACAAATGAAGTGAAAAGCGACGAAACAAGTCTTGGATCTTTATATCGACGAAAGAGATTTAGTTTCACTAAATGACGAAACAGAAAAATTATGATTTAATATTTCAACGAAACTGAAACTGATTTAATTAATTGATAGGCGACGAAACTGGATGTTGATATAAATAATGTAGCCGAACTATTTGACTGGTCTTTTATGTTACTGATCGAAATTTGATGTATTTAAATATGACCAAAACGTTCTAATATGTTGAAACCTGTTTGATATAACTGGCGAAACATAAGGAGTGGATAAGGTTTGGCTAGATTTTTCAAAGCAAAAATATTATCCTTATGACAAAGTGACAAATTTTTCAAAGAAGCCTTAATATGTCTGACACAAGCCACAAATTTCAACCTGCCATACTTATCTTCACCGAACACACAAATTCAAACCACACATTACTTTGCTTTTCAAAGAAGCCTTATCCTTTTTCAGTAACCCATCATCACATTACATGTACCAATTGTCAACATAATATTTTAAAATTCACAAACACTTTAATTCAAACTGAGATGATTTCTAATTCAAACAACTTGCACACTAAATTTTCAATAGATCAAAAAGTGAATATTTTGATGAACACTTTGAAGTTTTGTCGAAGATATGAAGAACAAACCCAGAATTTATGAATTTTCCGGTCACCGAATAACTTTCCGAAACACGAAAATGCACAAACTTTTACTAAAAACCCGATAATACAATTTAATGATGCACACTAACAAGGTTTTTGGCAAAAACTTTGGCAAAGCAAACAAGATCCAACTGATTTTCAGATTTCTTTTCAAGAAAAAAAATATGAACTTTCAAGAACAAAGTTTTAGAAAATCATAAATAAACAGTTTCAAACTTGATAAAAATCCAAATATGTTTGGTTTTAAACAAGGATTAGAGCCAAAGCTCTGATACCAATTGTAGGTCCGTTTTTCCGGTGGATCGATAACGAACACCTATCCTTGTTTATCACGAACACGGTAACGGGTGCGGAATCCCCGTGACGGTGCAAACCAAACATATAAAGCAATAATAACAACACGGATTAACCAATGAAACACACTCTATTGATTAACGGGATGAGAACCGATTACAAACTGATACAAACACAGTTTTGACGGAATTTTGACAGAGTTTCTTTACAAGTATTTTCTGATCTCTCTGCACTCATCTCTGGTTCACAATGAAACAAAGAAGAGTATTTATACTAAACTGAGACACAGACAATGACGAAACTGAAACAACTCTCGGCGAAACAACTAAAGTCGACGAAACACATATGTTTCGTCGACATACATATACTAAATCTATCTGTTTCGTCGATGTATAAGCCCACTCATAGTTCAAAGTCCATTCACAAGTCTTCGGCCCATATTGAAGAGTTCTCGGCCCAGACAAGGTTCTGTTATAAACCATTCACCAATTTCACATATAGGACAAAGTGTTGACATCATCATGACATCACTAAGGTGATGTCATGGTGATGTGTTTTGCGGGAAAGGCTTGCGGCGCTCCGTGCCTCGCGTGTCGAACTCTGGGGCGCACGACAGAGGAATGTCGTGACGTCGGGCTTGAGCCGGACCTAACCGTGTCGAAACCAAGTCGAACTGAGCCGAGTCGAACCGAGCCGAGTCGTGTCCACATAAAGTGTACCAACAATACTAATGGGCGTTTGAGTTTTAAAAGTCAAACTGACCCACAATACGATAAATGATAATTTTTGTATAAAATCCGTAAGGTGGAATAATCGTATTTAATTATGATTAATCTAACCACCTTGAGAATACTGAATAATAGTTGATGCTCGACAAGCAAGGTGGAAGCTTGGGAAAGAAGTGGGTCAAACGGAGCGAGTACGTGGAAAAAGAGCATAACCGGATGCAAGGTAAGTGAAACTTACACCTTTTTGTAGAATACGTATCCATTCTATAAGTTATAAATACAATAGAGATAATATTTGAAATATGGTTACCAACGCGACATGATACGGGTTGGAACTAAAAACAAGTGTTAAAAACCATAGTAATGGTAAAACAGGATGGAACGGTAAATTAGTCGCGAAAAAACTAACATAAAATGAGTTTTCGAATGGCTGCTTATTAATTAAACCTAAACTAATAAAAAGGGTAAAACGGATCAAATGGTGATATTGATACCATTTGACAATTAGCAACTAATAAGTACATGTCGAGTCTCATGCTCGCAGGATGAGCAGCTCGTGAATTAGCGATTCAAAGAAATAGCAAATAAGTGAAGACAAGGTATTAAAACGGGTCAATATGTTGATCCGAACCATGTATGTATAATTATGTGGTAGTTAAAAGTGCTAATTTTGTCAAATAGATACGGATGGTCCTTCGCCGTAAAACGAAGGACATAAAGTTGACCAAAAAGCCCTTGATGGGTAAATCGGGCAAACAACCCTTATGGCTGTTTAGAAACATGTTTTATGGTAATGTAAACCATAGATAAGCATGCGAGTTATAGGGATAAAGGTTCTCAGTCCAAATATCTAAAAATGGTCATTTGCGTAAAATGACTAGTTGAATGGTAAAATTTGGAAAAAAAAGGGGTTCATTATTTTAAATCCACCACAAAATAGTTGTGGTGGAATATATGTAGTTAATTAGATATGGAATTATCTAGTGTCAAAAGAAAAGAGCAAGTTTTAGACTAAAGTGCTTGAATTCCCTAAACGGGTCAAAATAGTTTATGCACATAGCTTGCGTACTAGTCGCGCAATTTATAGCAATTACGAACCCGAGCTAAAGATTGTGTGTTAAATACATTAGCGTATGTATTTTGGTTGTTTAAGAATCAAGTTGGTCATTTTAAATACAAACGGGTCAAAATAGTTTATGCACATAGCTTGCGTACTAGTCGCGCAATTTATAGCAATTACGAACCCGAACTAAAGATTGTGTGTTAAATACATTAGCGTATGTATTTTGGTTGTTTAAGAATCAAGTTGGTGGTTTTAAATACAAACGGGTCAAAATGTTGATTTTGAATAATAAGTCGATTGCTTAAAAATTTGGAATTTTATTAATTTGAATATTAAATTTTAACTCCATATGATGGAGAATTAAATTACGAACGCGTAGGAAAAAGAATCGCGTAAAACCGACATCTCGATCAAAAGTTATGAAGCTTTGAAGTTAGAATTCCGACCGAAATCGGAGCTGGGCAAATGCAGCTACAAGCTGCACCATTCTGGAAAAATCAAGGCGTCGCGCCACGCGACGAGGAAGACCTTAGACCGTCGCGCAACGCGACGGGGTGCCAGATGCGCGAAAATTGTTTGTTTACCCTTTTTATGCATTGCGAACCCATTTAAATACGTTTTAAGCTACGTGTGAGTAATCTAACTCATGTTTTATGAGTTGCTGGTAAAATTCTAGTACCGGAGGACGATCAAGTTCAATATAGAACTGAACACGTACAAGATACAAGCTTCCGCACATTTGCTACTACGTTATTTTAACAACGAACCTAATTGGATTATGTTGTATAACTTCTAATTGTAAAAGTTTTAATAAACTCCCATTTTTTATGAATGGGTATACTTAAATACGCATTTTATTGTTGATTATCGTACGGAAATCGTTAAATAATGGTACGGGTGTTACAAGTTGGTAATCATAGCTCACGGTTAAAGAGTAAGGTGTGTTCGGTTCGAGGCTTGATAGCAAATCTGGTAAGTACATGTATTTTAAAGGTTTAGTATGATTAAAGTGTTGTGAACAACACATAGGGTTATCATGTAGTACACGTTACACCAATCAAATCGATAAAGGATAGACATAGTTAACGAAATTACGTGTGTTGACACGTATAGTGGAAAAGCTTTGTACTATAATACGGGCGATTATTGATGTCGACATCACTAAATTTTGTGAATGTTTTAATTGAAGGACACTCGCATTTGAAGATGACGAGGGTTAAACAAATTACGGATATGATAGAGGAACGGTCTGAGGTATGACGAGCAGGGCATACACATCAAGGACCTAAATCGCGTAATGATGGCGAACAAGGATAAAGGCATGGAAAGCCCGTTAGGGCAAACATTATCAGGTGCACACTTTTAAATTTAATCGCACAAGTAGTAATATGCAACAAACACGTAGGGGATAACGGTTGCATATATCTGATAAAACCTGAATAGGATATCTAATCAGGATGATGTTTCTAAAAGAAGTTTAATAGAAACATGTGTTATTCACGATGACGAATAACAAAACTATAATAGGATTAGTACATATGGAAACTTGGACGGGGGGTAATTATACAAGTGGAAAACTCTCAATATAATGCTATTGAGAAAAGTAGCGATCACATTAACAAATGTGATTATATAATGGTTCGATAGAAAAGAAAAACATTTTATATGTTCAAATGTAAAACTAGTAAAACTAATGATCTTTGTTTTGCAGTTAAATAAAGTTTTACTAAATGAAATCAGAGATATGAAATAAATAGAGGCGTTACTTACATAGGGTGTGATGTGAAAACTATAAAAAGGTCATGTGTGTCATGTGTTGATTGCTTACTCTGGCCAAGTAAGTAGTGGCATGTGATACCATGAACTTTTTTTGTAGTGGACGCATTTATGTCCAATGTAGTAAGGACGGGGTGAATGGGACGAATTAAAAAGGTACCCAAATGAGTCAAACAAGTAAGATGTTTGATAGTAAACGTAAACGCGAGTCGGATGACGGGAGCGTATTACGTTAGAATAACGAGCCCGAGAGAAGGGACAAAGATTAAAGTAAATGAAAATACAAACCAACTAATGAGAATGCTAAGGCATAAAGATAAAAGTTTGACTGTCGCAAGTGATGAAATTCACACGGATAAGTCAAACTAAGTAAATAAAGAATAAAGAACTTGATTAAATAAAAGCGATGGATTTCGCTAAGATGACCAAATAATTAAAACGAAGTCTTAATACATACCTCTTTAATGGGGACAAAACCTCTTTAAGGGGGGTAGACTTGTAACACCCCGAAAACGGGTTTGGTAATGAAACCCTGTTAATACTAAAAGACGGGCAAAGTACCGTTAGCGGCAAAAGTAACCCGGTAAATATTAGAATTTAAATAAATAATCCTAATATTAATTAAAAGGCGGATAAGAACTTTCAAGGAATAAAAGGGATAAAAGGCCCGAGTTAACGGAACTTAAAATAAACGGGTTAGAACTCCCGGGACTCACTAAGTTAACTAGGGGTAATTAACCTAGTTAATTATTTGTTTAAAAACAATAGAGAAGCATGGACTAGTAAGACTGTTATAAACCGAACAATAGTTGAGGGACCAAAGTTGTTAAAATTGAAACAAGTAATATTAAAACAAAATAATTACACCAAACATACACTTAGGTGTGTGTGCCTGGTCGATGTTACACAGAGGCGATCCAGGAGCTCCTCAACAAACCCTAACTCTTGCAAAATCTGCCAAATTGAAGGATCAAATATGTTCCAAATCGAAATCCAATCATAGAATAGTGATCTCCTCTGTGAAGGGATCATAAGGTATGTAAATTTCATAGAAAATTTCCATCTAAATTTCTGGATGAACATAAGAAATTCGAAATTGATGTTGAATGATTGTGGTATGGATGATATTGAAGTGAAATAGTGTCTAGGAATAAACCCTAGTCATTAGATTGTTGAAATATTACTTAATTCTTGCGAAACTCATAAGCACCAATGAAGGTGTTAAGTGGGTTATGTATGTGACAACTGTCACTTTTCCATACATTCCGTACACTAAGTGAACAGTAATATGTGCTTTAATAACTGTGCATGATCTAGTTTACAAGACAAATGAATTTCTGATTACTGTTATATATACATACAATGGCATTTATCGTTGCTACATGCAACACGATATAGTTCTAATAATGCACAAAACAGAATTGGCACCATTATCAGACAAACTAAAAACACTGACAGAAGTTCAGTACATAGACAGACAGTATTTGAGGCCCAGTATGAGCTAGAGACTACGTATTACACTAGTATATTGTGTAGGGAAGTAAGGACCACAAAACTGCTTTTCTAGGTGATAGTTTAAGTGTCGGGAAGTGCCTAAAACTCACCCAAAGTGCAGAATTCTGCATAATTCAACAAAAATCAGCATTTTAACAAGTTTATTACATGCAAAAATATGACTAAATGGTCCTGAATGCTTTCCTAAGTGTCGGGAATTAAAAGTGTCACAAAGGGGTACATAAAGAACAATAAACGAAATAGTTTGACTCTTTAACGAACCGGTATCTAACCGAACAACCGGACATTACCCGGAACACCAAAATATTGCTAGAAGCATTGTTTTATTATTTCTGAACTAGTTATGGTCCCCGAACACCCTAAACACTATATAATGCATCATACACATAAACACTAGACTTTACACTAAACCTCCAACTAATTACCTAATTTACCATTCAAACTTACATTTACCCCCCCCCCCCTTGGTATTTACGGTCACAAGGACCCCACCACCTAATATTTCCCTAAAATCTTACATAATCTTCTCTAAATCTTTCCATGATATTCCTTGGATTTGATAAGATCATGTGTGTGTACTTAGGGGACATGAAACGCATTGGACAAACACTCTAGTGGATTATAAGAACACATCAACACCTCACCTTCACCACAAACCTCCTTTTTCCTCTCCCCACTTCGGCCGAGAGCTCCCCCACACACCACCATTGTTTTCATCTCAAGTTCATGCAATCCAAGATCATTCAAAGGTGTTAAAAGGTGATTAAAGAAGCTTGGAACTCTTGGATCTTGAAGGACCTCTTTTGTTTACTATTATCCTTCACTTTTGTCATCACCATCTTCAAGAGTTCTTCCCTAGCTTAGAGCTAGTAGTAAGATCCTTGTAACCTTTGTTACTGATGCGTGTGAAGTGTTATATATATTAGGTGTATATTTTAAGCCCCTTTAACACTTATTTTTAGCCAAGTTTTAAATTTATAAAACACGATATTTCACTAACACTAAACACACATATGGGCAAGTGCACCCATCGTGAGCTTAGTATAGTGTTGGTAAGATACCGAGGTCGTCCAATGACACAAGAGCTTTTAGTACCGGTTTATCCTCAACGTCTAATCAAAATAAAAAGTTTAGAAAAATGTTTTAAATTAAGAAAAATAAAAACTAACTAAAAATGCTGAAAAATAAAAAAAAAACAGATAGACAAGATGAATCACTTGGTTCCGACTCGTATCTAGTGTAACCTTTGATTATTTCCGCACTTTTGCACTATTTTAAGAGATTATCTTAGTTATTGTAGTAGGCCCCTCTTTTAAAGGTGACGTTACCCTCACCCCAGTAGTTTGAGTCAGCAAGGATACAATCCTAAAAGGGTGGATTACTGGAAGATAACTAATTAAGTTATTAATGCAAATTATGGTAGGCCCCACTTTTGGAGGTGACGTTACCCTAGACTAAGTAGTCTGAGTCATCAGGGATACAGTCCTAAATAGTCGGGTTATAGTATTAATAGTAGTTAACTTATGAGGGGATCAAAGAGTTTGGACCCCCGCCATCCAATACCGTTAAGTATTGAAGGGGGTCCTACTAAATTTGACCCTAGTCCATTGCATGACCTCTAAACGTTGAACAATGGCAAGACCTTTACCAAACTGTTCCCTTAACCCCCGACCAGGTAGCCAACATACCTCCATATAGACCGTGGAGATATGAATGGTGAAAATCTTTTATTTTATGTAGACAGTAAAATAATGCCAAGACACCACGGACAAACGATAAGGAAAGATCACCTTCAACATAAGCAACTAGTTATTAAAGTTATTAATACAAAACCAAATAAAAAGTGTAAAAGATTAGAAATAAAAAGTATTACACTAGACACTTTGTCTTCACCAAGTGATGTAAGAGACTTAGGCAAACATGGCCTTGATTGTCAAGAACTCTTATGATCAATCTTGGATCCCGAGACGACTCACACACTCTACGATGGACAATGGATGATGTGACACCTGTGTCACTTCAACCATCAAACAAATTCCAAACCAATGAAATATTGTATTTCATACTTGGTATTTGTAAAAATATGTGTATCGTTTGCACATATCAACTCTTGTTCGATTTTAAGCTTTACATCGCTTTCTGGAGGGTTATACGCGCCCTGATGCGTAAATATAACCAGTTTAACCCAACGAACACTCCGGAATAGTGAAATAGGCTTAACATACCTTAAATAACCTTTACATAACTTAGAAATACGTTTTTAAGGCTTTGGTATGGCCAAAAACAAGTTAATTCGCTTACAGGGACTAAACTTGGCAAACTGCGAAAGTATGCCAATTTGAACTGTAACGAACATTTTGGAACATGACCATAAGTTAAAAACACCTTATATATCCTTTATATATCTTAGAAATAGGCTTTGAGGGGTTCGGTGTGCTAAAATAAACTTTTGGGTCATTCAGGGACTAAAAGTGTCAAAAAGTGCACAAGTTTGCATTTTCGCGCATAACTTATGTTCTGAATACATCCGGACATCCAAAAATTTATGTAAGCACTATAATATTTTATTTTAGTGTTTGGAATGAGAAAAATCCATTCGTCGCGTCATTTGGATCGTTTTTCGCGCTTATGCGCATTCCGTCGTAATTAACCAAACATCGCAACCGTACGGCTAAACGAACCGACATCTGAGATATTTTTGAGCATGTTTTAAGTTCCCAATACTTTAACTTCATTTTAGAGCTTTGAAATGGGGTTAACGGGCCTTAAACGTGTCGAAAATGGGCTGAATTCATGACAGGGACCAAAATTGTAAATCTGCCAAACTAAGGCCTAGCGCACCTCTACACCTTTAATGTAACGGTGCGCTAGCCTGGGTCAGATGCAGCAAATCATTTTTAAACAGCAATTAACAGCCTTTAACCCCTCCCAAAGGTCAAGTGCCACTTGTTAAACTCCTATGGTGGCCATTTTCAGTAACCATAACATCTTGACAAGTGTACGGGCTAGATCATTCCCTCTTTTCCAAGAAACGATCCTAACGGTAGACCGAAAACTATAAATACCCAACCCATTTCACTTCATTCCTCACAAGAATCTGATCATTTGTGCTCTAAGTTGAAACCTTTGTTTCATACCTGAGCTATTTTGATCTAGATTAGCATTCGGGGACCATTCGTAAGTGTTCCTTCGTTCTTTTATTGCTTTTCGAGTCCGAAAGTCAAACTTTGTTTGACTTTCTGCATTGACTAACGTGAGCATGATCACGATGGTTATAGTCCCTAGTGACTATACCTACTGATTACCACGTTATCTAGGCTCAGTGACGAGCCGTAGTTTCAGTCAGAATACGTATTCTTGCGTATTTTGTAACCAAACTACTCTTAGGTATCACAACCGTTTGTTGTGATACCAAACCTGTTTTCTAAACTTAGTTAAGCATGTTTTAACATGCTTAGCTCGTCACTTTTAGTTTAGTGCTTATATAGGGTCGTAAGGTAAGCGATCTAAACAATCGCTTATACTTTCGAACCCGACCCGTTTGGTCGATCATTAGGATCCGACCAAGCACTTTAGGTGACCATAGTGTAGGGAATAACCTTCCGAGGTTATACCCTATGGTCACGACGTTTAGTTAGTTGTATGATAAGTAGTTTATATGCCTTAGGTGAATTACCAAAATACCCCTTTGATGCCAAAATTCATTTTAAACATATGTAACATAACTTTTGACATCTAAACTGATTTGACAACCATTTTAGACATGTTAAGGCATATATTACTTGTCATAGGACTAGTTAGGCGGTCCGAACGCATTTCACGCGAACGACGCGTTAAAGTAGCATAAGCTACCTAAACGGGTCGTAATGGGTCACAAGCACTTAGGTTAGGTTTCATTTAGTATGTAGGCTTTAATAAACCATACTACATGAGTTCCCATACTCATTTGGTTTACGAGCCCTCATTCTATCCGATCTTCCGAATTAGGTCCGGTTTATTAATGTAGTTACCTATATTAGGTGTCGTTTGATATTCCGTGATCTCTAGCATTGCTTGGTGGCTATCTTAGGACTTCTGAGCAATCTCATGTGAGTACATAGTTCCCCTATTTTACTGTTTTCCAAACTGTTTTGGGGTGAAGCATGTGTACCTATCTGTTACTTTCATGTTTTCCAAAAGTATAATTCATTATACATGTTATTACTTATCTATTGACAAATTGAATGACTATCTATGATTTAAGCATTGATTTCTCAAAGAACATAAAATAAAATGTTGAATTGTACTTATTTTATGTTCACCAGACCGATTGTTAGTATGATATAGCGCTATAGGATTTGACACCCCATTCCTGTTGTCATGGAATGTCTGAAACCAATTTGTTGCTTCATCCAAATAGGGATTGCCTTTGTGGTATTTTTATAGTCTCAAAGGTGTATTTTGATGCACCAAGTCTGAATGAATTCTCAAATCACACTATTAAAGTATAGTTTGATATACTCCCACGTGTGATATTGTACAAAACCAACATATATGTTATTTATCAGATCTAAAGCATATTTTGATATGTTATTTATGAAACCAAAACATAGTTTAATATGTTACTTACAAATCCAAAGTATACTTTTAATATGCTACTATAAGGTTATTTGTTTAATCTTACATTTATTTATACAAATCACATTGGTTACACATTACATTGGACACATAAACATTTTGACATATTATTCAATACATTTGGCAATTGGTTTAAACATAGACATCTTACATTGTTGGTTTGGTTTGAGTAAGTGATTAAGTAACGAGGCATGTGTAATATGATACAAGCATGGTGGATACGCCGCTGGTACTTCCTATATATAAGTGTTTGTATGGTATTACATATTGTAGCGTTATTTGAATCATTTCAATTTGAGACATATAACATTTTATACAAATAACATACTTTTCACAAGACATTGTTTTACAAAACAACTTCTCTTATACAAACACATTCTATTTCGTTATTCACTTAAACATACACTATTATTTTACTTATACGTATCATCTGATCTTATTGCTTTTCAAATGATTTACAAAACAAAGCAAACTACAAGGTTCATGACTAAACATTTTCTTAAACATAAGTCATGAATCTTATTTTCACAAAACCTATGTATCTCATAGGCATTTTATGCTGACGTACCTATTTTTACACATGTTTCAGGTACTGCTTTGCAATGATTGTTGATACATGCTACATATAGGACGGACTCGTGCCTTAGTAACTTTAAAACTTGGAAGATCATAGTTGTACTTATTTGATTGTATTAAAACAATGAGTTCATTTATTCAATAAAACGGAATTTATTTATGCAATGGTTATGAAACAATAATTCTGTTACAACACTCCCCGACGTTTCCGCCACGTTTCGTTATCTCACGTGGTCGGGGTGTGACAGAAAAGTTGGTATCAGAGCCAATGGTTATAGGGAATTAGGTTATTAGTAATGCTTTGACCTAGTCTATAACCTTCTTAGGACCCTAACGCGAGTTTACTTGCGTTTAGTCATAAAACAATACCGTCACCTATCCTTAGGCGACAATCACAACAAGAACATAAATTTCAAAACCGCTTTGAAAACTAATCATCTGTTCTAGGATGATTGATTACTAGGTTTTGAACCCTCTGTTATATGGTTTTGAACCCCTTTGAGTTTTCAAAATCTCGTCAAGGTTTTGGGTTTTAAATAATGTGGACACGTGCTAACTGGAAGGGTGAATGCCTGTATTCTGGGTTTTCTGTCTAGGCAAGCACTTCGTATATATCTCATCAGACGCGAGACCAGTTGTGCTTACCTGGGAATTCTTGGGATGAGTGTTCACTTATAGGCAAGCATGTCTTCGTGATACATTATTTTTGACCTATTTACTTTGATTAATCACCGAGGTCGTTTGTTGCTTTGTAGTAACAAACAAATGACCACTATCCTTGCTTTCATCAGATTTGTTTCATCTCATTCTTTTCGTCTAATTCTCTCACTCGTTTCTTTTCATGTTTCCTCTTTTAGAATGCCTCCTCGACGTGACAATCAGATGGCGAATGCTGAACTGACGGAAATCATCGCACAGCAAATGGCTGCTGCCTTCCCAAATCTTTATGCTAAAATGATGCAAGCCATCAACAACAACAATGCTCCATGCAATTTCAAGAGTTTCAACTCGGCTAAACCACTCAAGTTTAGTGGTTCTGAGGGAGCAACAGGGCTTCTTCAGTGGTTCGAGAGCATTGAGAATACCTTCCGTCACGTTCAGTGTCCTGAAAATCGCAAGGTCGAGTTTTCTTCAAGTGTGTTTCAGAAGAGGGCTCTCACATGGTGGAACGGGGTGATGAGAGACCGCGGTGCTGAGTTTGCATTAGCACAGACTTGGGCTGAGCTTAGGGCTCTTATGATGAAGGAATTTTGCCCTCGTCATGAACTGCGAGCTTTGGAGAGGGAGTTTGATTATTTGAAGCAAGACAATGGTGAACATCGAGCCTATACTGACCTTTTTGAAGAATTGAGCCTGTTGTGTCCTGCTATGGTTACTCCTGTGGATAAGGCGATCGAGAAATATACTGATGGTCTTCCTGACCTAGTTCAGGATATTGTTACTGGCAGCAACCCTACTACTGTCAGACAAGCCATTGAATTGTCTGCTACTCTAACTGAATCCCACATCAGAAAGAAAAAGCTTTTTCGAAAAGGCGACCCAAGACCATCTGACAAGACTGCTCAAGTGGAACCAAAGGAAGAACATGCTGAGGTATCCAAGAAGAAGAAGCGCAAAGCCTCTCAGAACTGCGCTGTAACTGCTCAAGACAAACAGGTTGCACCAAACCAACCAGCGCAACCTCGCAAAAGGCAAAACTATGTTGGTGCTGCACCTTTGTGCAACAAGTGCAACCGTCATCATCTAGAGCAAGAGCAGTGTCACAAATGTACCCACTGTGGGCGGTTGGGACATTTGATCAATGTTTGTCGTTATGCAAATCAAGCTGCTGCAAACCCTGCTGCTGTTCAAGCACGGTTCCCTCCAGGGTCATGTTATAACTGTGGTGACCTTACCCACTACAGGAACAATTGCCCAAGACTTGTTAACATACCTCCAGCACGTGGACGAGTGTTTAACATCAATGAGCCAAACATGAACAATGATGCAGCAGTGAACAACTAGTGTTTTGTTATTTCCTTGGTTGTTATCTTATGATGTTTAAAGACAAGTCAGTTGTAATATAAATAAAAATTCGTCGTTTTTATTTCTGCAAAACTGATACGATTGTGTGAACGTTGGATACAATCTTATGATGTCAACCCAAAGACAAACTACTCGTATGGTTCTGTCATTTTATGAATATTTGTAATCTCCCCAAGAACCTTAAACACTCGTTTCTTTTAAGAAACAAAGCCAAACTCTTATTGAAAATCCTTCTATCTTTATAGATGGATCCTTGAAAATACTTAAAGTGCCAAATGAAATCCATGGATTGGATTCCTGATGTACTTTAATTATCCATGCTCAAAGACAACAAATTAAAGAATCAAGCTAACTAATTATGTGTTTATGTGCTTATATGTTTTCATGTATGTTTTGTGATATATCCAAATCCTCATCGAATCTTTCATATCTCATACGAGAGATTCATAATAGGATATCCAAAGTTACTATCTTAAATCCTTAATGGACTTCTACGTTGTAGCTAAGTCCCTTGGGTTATAAAGTATTATTCTATAATTGGACCCCTTGGGTGGTCTAGTTAAACATATTGATTTGAAAATCTGGTTAGAAATATCATGTGATGATATAATTGAAAGGATCCCTTAAGTGGTCTATTCAAGGAGATCGTACGACGACCTAGTTAAGAAGATCATGTGTTGTTCTAGTTAAAAAGATCATTCGTTGATCTAGTTGAACAGATCCTTTGGTGGTCTAGTCAGGTCGCTTCATGTTTATTCAATTGATTTTTCCTCTATGCATTATGAAATAAACTGTGCGGACTGTGCAAGGAATTACGTAATTATGGAGGCCTACATAATTATGGAATTCAGTGCACAGAAACCACAGGAAGTTTTGTCATGCGTTAAGGCCTATAGTGACAAGAATAATGATACGGGAGAAGTCTTGGACCTTGACCGATGTCATTTTATCTTACACTTCCCAATTCTGATCTCAATCACACACCAAGTTTCCTATGATAAGTCTTCATAAGAAACGTTCTTCTGTCCGTAGTTCAAAAATTCCATGTTTTACTGCTACAATGAATTCACTTTGAGGGTTAACAAATTCGCTAAGAATCCTAACATGGCCCAGAGTTTTACTTAAGGGTTCAATGGATCTATTAGAAGGCAAAACCGTCACAGTTGTCTTCACAAGTTTCCTCTAGAATTAAATTTCGGGACGAAATTTCCTAAAGTAGGGGAGACTGTGACACCTGTGTCACTTCAACCATCAAACAAATTCCAAACCAATGAAATATTGTATTTCATATTTGGGATTTGTAAAAATATGTGTATCGTTTGCACATATCAACTCTTGTTCGATTTTAAGCTTTACATCTCTTTCTGGAGGGTTATACGCGCTCAGATGCATAAATATAACCAGTTTAACCCAACGAACACTCCGGAATAGTGAAATAGGCTTAACATACCTTAAATAACCTTTACATAACTTAGAAATAAGTTTTAAAGGCTTTGGTATGGCCAAAAACAAGTTAATTCGCTTACAGGGACTAAACTTGACAAACTGCGAAAGTATGCCAATTTAAACTGTAACGAACATTTTGGAACATGACCATAAGTTAAACACACCTTATATATCCTTTATATAGCTTAGAAATAGGCTTTGAGGGGTTCGGTGTGCTAAAATAAACTTTTGGGTCATTCAGGGACTAAAAGTGTCAAAAAGTGCACAAGTTTGCATTTTCGCGCATAACTTACGTTCTGAATACATCCGGACATCCAAAAATTTATGTAAGCACTATATGATTTTATTTTAGTGTTTGGAATGAGAAAAATTCATTCGTCGCGTCATTTGGATCGTTTTTCGCGCTTATGCGCATTCCGTCGTAATTAACCGAACATCGCAACCGTACGGCTAAACGAACCGACATCCGAGATATTTTTGAGCATGTTTTAAGTTCCCAATACTTAAATTCATTTTAGAGCTTTGAAATGGGGTTAACGGGCCTTAAACGTGTCGAAAATGGGCTGAATTCATGACAGGGACCAAAATTGTAAATCTGCCAAACTAAGGCCTAGCGCACCTCTACACCTTTAATGTAACGGTGCGCTAGCCTGGGTCAGATGCAGCAAATCATTTTTAAACAGCAGTTAACAGCCTTTAACCCCTCCCAAAGGTCAAGTGCCACTTGTTAAACTCCTATGGTGGCCATTTTTAGTTGCCATAACATCTTGACAAGTGTACGGGCTAGATCATTCCCTCTTTTCCAAGAAACGATCCTAACGGTGGACCGAAAACTATAAATACCCAACCCATTTCACTTCATTCCTCACAAGAATCTGATCATTTGTGCTCTAAGTTGAAACCTTTGTTTCATACCTGAGCTATTTTGATCTAGATTAGCATTCGGGGACCCTTCGTAAGTGTTCCTTCGTTCTTTTATTGCTTTTCGAGTCCGAAAGTCAAACTTTGTTTGATTTTCTGCATTGACCAGTTTATGGTCGATGCGAAGTTCGTTTGAACTTCATAACGTGAGCGTGATCACGATGGTTATAGTCCCTAGTGACTATACCTACTGATTACCACGTTATCTAGGCTCAGTGACGAGCCGTAGTTTCGGTCAGAATACGTATTCTTGCGTATTTTGTAACCAAACTACTCTTAGGTATCACAACCGTTTGTTGTGATACCAAACCTGTTTTCTAAACTTAGTTAAGCATGTTTTAACATGCTTAGCTCGTCACTTTTAGTTTAGTGCTTATATAGGGTCGTAAGGTAAGTGATCTAAACAATCGCTTATACTTTCGAACCCGACCCGTTTGGTCGATCATTAGGATCCGACCAAGCACTTTAGGTGACCATAGTGTAGGGAATAACCTTCCGAGGTTATACCCTATGGTCACGACGTTTAGTTAGTTGTATGATAAGTAGTTTATATGCCTTAGGTAAATTACCAAAATACCCCTTTGATGCCAAAATTCATTTTAAACATATGTAACATAACTTTTGACATCTAAACTGATTTGACAACCATTTTAGACATGTTAAGGCATATATTACTTGTCATAGGACTAGTTAGGCGGTCCGAACGCGTTTCAGGCGAACGACGCGTTAAAGTAGCATAAGCTACCTAAACGGGTCGTAATGGGTCACAAGCACTTAGGTTAGGTTTCATTTAGTATGTAGGATTTAATAAACCATACTTCATGAGTTCCCATACTCATTTGGTTTACGAGCCCTCATTCTATCCGATCTTCCGATTTAGGTCCGGTTTATTAATGTAGTTACCTATATTAGGTGTCGTTTGATATTCTGTGATCTCTAGCATTGCTTGGTGGCTATCTTAGGACTTCTGAGCAATCTCATGTGAGTACATAGTTCCCCTATTTTACTGTTTTCCAAACTGTTTTGGGGTGAAGCATGTGTACCTATCTGTTACTTTCATGTTTTCCAAAAGTATAATTGATTATACATGTTATTACTTATCTATTGACAAATTGAATGACTATCTATGATTTAAGCATTGATTTCTCAAAGAACATAAAATAAAATGTTGAATTGTACTTATTTTATGTTCACCAGACCGATTGTTAGTATGATATAGCGCTATAGGATTTGACACCCCATTCCTGTTGTCATGGAATGTCTGAAACCAATTTGTTGCTCCATCCAAATAGGGATTGCCTTTGTGGTATTTCTATAGTCTCAAAGGTGTATTTTGATGCACCAGGTCTGAATGAATTCTCAAATCACACTATTAAAGTATAGTTTGATATACTCCCACGTGTGATATTGTACAAAACCAACATATATGTTATTTATCACATCTAAAGCATATTTTGATATGTTATTTATGAAACCAAAACATAGTTTAATATGTTACTTACAAATCCAAAGTATACTTTTAATATGCTACTATAAGGTTATTTGTTTAATCTTACATTTATTTATACAAATCACATTGGTTACACATTACATTGGACACATAAACATTTTGACATATTATTCAATACATTTGGCAATTGGTTTAAACATAGACATCTTACATTGTTGGTTTGGTTTGAGTAAGTGATTAAGTAACGAGGCGTGTGTAATATGATACAAGCATGGTGGATACGCCGCTGGTACTTCCTATATATAAGTGTTTGTATGGTATTACATATTGTAGCGTTATTTGAATCATTTCAATTTGAGACATATAACATTTTATACAAATAACATACTTTTCACAAGACATTGTTTTACAAAACAACTTCTCTTATACAAACACATTCTATTTCGTTATTCACTTAACCATACACTATTATTTTACTTATACGTATCATCTGATCTTATTGCTTTTCAAATGATTTACAAAACAAAGCAAACTACAAGGTTCATGACTAAACATTTTCTTAAACATAAGTCATGAATCTTATTTTCACAAAACCTATGTATCTCACAGGCATTTTATGCTGACGTGCCTATTTTTACACATGTTTCAGGTACTGCTTTGCAATGATTGTTGATACATGCTACATATAGGACGGACTCGTGCCTTAGTAACTTTAAAACTTGGAAGATCATAGTTGTACTTATTTGATTGTATTAAAACAATGAGTTCATTTATTCAATTAAACGGAATTTATTTATGCCATGGTTATGAAACAATAATTCTGTTACAACACTCCCCGATGTTTCCGCCACGTTTCGTTGTCTCACGTGGTCGGGGTGTGACAGATGATGGTGGTGGATGATGGTGTTATGGTGGTGGTGGGTGGTGGGTGAAGTGTGAGAGAGGTGGTGTGCCAAGGGATGGTTTGAGCTCAAGCCAATCACTCCTATTTATAGACTGAACAGAAGCTCGGGCACGGCCCCGTGTCCAGTGGGCACGGCCCCGTGTCCACATCCTTCTCCTTCTTCATTTAATGCAATTTTGTCTTTTTAATTGACCACGCCCCCGTGTCCGCTGAGCACGACCCCGTGGTGCAGAAGAATCTTTGTACTATGCAAATTTGCTGGATTATGCGAATCTTATAGTTGATCACGGCCCCGTGTCTGCTGAGCACGGCCCCGTGGTGGGCAATAGAAGCTTCTACCACTTTGTCTTTTCTGCTGACACTTGGGCACACCCCCGTGCTGGCTGAGCACGGGGCGTGTTCAGGCTTCTGATGTCTTGTTTTGCTTGGGAAGATGCTGTCGTGGGGTCGGGCATGTCACGTCTTGTTCCTTTTCTTGTATTTATGTTAGATTTTGATGTATTTTTGCTTCTTTTGTTACTTTGAGCTCATTTAATCCTGAAAATACAAAAGGAAGACAAAAGCACACTTTTTTTCCAACATTAGTACTAAAAAGGGTTAGTTTTATGCCTCATTTGATGAAATTTATATGTTGCATTTTTAACACATCAGTTACTTCTATATTTAGTTGGTTAAAAGATATATTATGTTGTAAATCACAAGAACACTAAAAGACATGAACAAGAATCATAAACAAAAGCTTAACATATGATGATATATTGGTGAAATAATGATTGTTTAGTGTATGTATAATACTTGCTTGATGTTTTCTTGAGTATATGATGTTGATCATTACATGGAGCTTGCTAGATTGTGATTAAACACATGATCTAGCAAGTGAGAGGATGATTATGTGACAACATAAGATAATCATCTTCTTGTGTAAACATGAACTTGAATAAAAAGATGATTTCTTGGAAAATAATAAACAACGTAAGCTAGTAATCTTTTGGATCTAAGATTTATGGATGGTTTTTCAAAAGAACCATGTTCAAAAGATGATTTTGAGAAAATATTGGTTCATACTTAAACAAACACTATTTTTAGTGATGAAACAAGTAAATAAATACTTATGAAACAAGAAGATCTAATAAATAAACATTTTTGTAAAATATGATTACAAGTTGTAAACACCTAGTTTCTTTAAGAATGAGATTTTTAAAGAAACAAACACACTTTAAAGGGTAACTAAGTCTACTAAACATACTACCAAGTTACTACAAATATTTATGAAAACTTAAGTTCATGATCATTATTTAGGAAAGATTGCCCTAGGAAGAACCAAGCAAGAAAGGGTCTTCACGATTGGAGCTCGTGAAGCACGCCAGGATCCAGATGCGGTTACGGGTACGTTCCCTATTAACCAACCTTATGCATATATTTGTGATTAATACTGGCACCAACTTTAATCTTGTAGGCTTAGAACTTAAGAAACTGCTTGGCCTAGTTTCGAGTAGAATAGACGTCTCGTATTCTTTAGAAATGGGCATATAGAAGGCTAGTTTAAGCAGACGAAGCAATTAAGGATTATATTTTGGGGACTCAGAAGGCCGGAACTTTCTGTTACCATTGACTTGGGAAGTCATGATATGATAGTCAGCATGAATTGGAAATCCAAGTATAGAGCTGAAGTCGTTCGATATAAGGAAGATCAGTCGCATCCCTCTTGCGAATGATGAAACATTTATAGTACACAACCTTCCTGCAATAGGTGCAAGGGTGCTAGACCCCATAAGGCAGCGGATCTGCGACATCTCTCATTGGTGAAAGAGACACATAAGCGCCTCCGAGTAGACTGCAGAGCCTTCCTAGCTCATGTTGCCAATAAGGAGACCAAGGAGCCAGAGACTGAGAGCATCCCCGTGATGGAAGAAGTTCCAGAAGCCTGTTCTAAAGACTTGCCAAGAATACCTCCACAACAACAAGAGGAGTTTTGGATGAACCTAGTGCTAGGAACGACACCAGTGCCAAATGACGCCTTACCAACTAGCTTCGTCCGAGAAGCATGAGCACCCGATATAACTGGAAGAGCTGCTAGACAGAGGAAATTAAGGACATGACATCCTTAGTTAAGGACATGAGAAGAAAGTCGGCGGTTTCCATTTTTCACCAACTTCAGAGAATTGGATATCAAGGACCGGTATCCTTTTTTGCCAAGGATTGGCAACCTGATTGGACCAACCGTCAGATTCCAGTTACTACTTAAGGAGTTACTTGAGGCCAGGAAGTCCTCAACTGCGAATACAAGAAGGGAATATCCCTAACACGACCTTAGGGAACTCGCGTTGAGCATTACGAGTTCCTTGACGTGCCGTTTGGCTTAACACATGCTTTGACAGTATTCATGGACCTCATGAATCGAACGTGTAAGCCATACTGGGTTAGATCACAATTATTTCTATTGACTACATTCTTATGTGCCCAATGACCAAGGAAGGTCGTGAGCAACATCTGCAATTTACCTTGCGACTCTTAGAAAAAGTACAGTTACGAGCTAAGATGTCGAAAAGCGCATTCCGAATTCGAGAGGTAAGAACTTTGGGATACATGGCGGATAAGAACGAGATTCATGCCAACCCTGCAATCAAGAGCTAAGGACTAGAGTTGCAATTATGTGACGCTTCTCGACAAAGTCTCGATTGCTCGTCGATGCAACGAGACCACGACATTGCATACGCGTCACGTTGATTAAGGGATCATGAGAAGAAACCTTGATCTAGATACAGTAATTGCGCGCCGCAAATTTGACATCATTACCTGTAAGAAAATGTTGCACAGCCCTTACTGATCACAAGGGTTGCAGCACACCGTTAATCGTAAGAACTTAAATATTAACGAAGATGGATTTAGCTACTGAATGATGCAGACTGTATGGACATGTTACGTGCTTGTGTGATGAACTTTGATGAAAAGTTGGAACACTCACTTGCCCTTAGTGGAGTTTTCCTACAACAGTATTTATCACACCGCTGTTTAAATCGCTTCGTGTGAAGCTTTAGATGGAACATAATAAGTCGATCCCCATTGTGTTAAACGGAGACCAGAGATAAACAATCTACTGGCCCGAGTTGATTCATGAAAAATTAGAGGTAAGATCGTTCAGATATGTGATCATATCAAGACAGCTCGCGGAATACAGAAAGATTGCACCGATGAGCGGCAGAAATCATAGAAATTTGAGATAAGAAGCATGGCTTTAATGGGAGCCTCGCCTTGAGAAGGCGTGGTGCGATTCGAAAAAAAAAGTGAAAGATTGGATCCCCGGTATATTAGACCTTTCGAGATCCTGGTAGGGATCGGGACCATTGCTCACAAACTGAAACTTCCAGAAAAGATCAGTAGTGATCGCGACCCAATCTGTCTAGTCTTTAGAGGAGTCTGACTCAAGGAACAGTCGTTGTTCCCACAAACAAGATTCACGTCAACGAAAAACTCCAATTTATTATAGAACCTGTTAAGGTTGCGAACCGAGAGTCCACAAAACACGGAGAAGACGTAATTGATTTACTTGAGTACGTTGGCATTCATATCATGACCCAGAGTTACATGGGAACATGAAGGCAAATTTTAAAACCTAAGTGACCACATTTGGTTCACAAATCCCCTACGACCGATGGCATCGCTTGAATTTCGGGACGAAATTCTTTTAACGGGGGGAGACTATGACAAATGTCACTTTTCCATACATTCCATACACTAAGTGAACAGTAATCTGTGCTTTAATAACTGTGCATGATCTAGTTTACAAGACAAATGAATTTCTGATTACTGTTATATACATACAATGGCATTTCATGTTGCAAGACTTTTATCGTTGCTACATGCAACACGATATAGTTCTAATAATGCACAGAACAGAATTGGCACCGTTATCAGACAAACTAAAAACACTGACGGAAGTTTAGTACATAGACAGACAGTATTTGAGGCCCAGTATGAGCCAGAGACTACGTATTACACTAGTATATTGTGTAGGGAAGTAAGGACCACAAAACTGCTTTTCTAGGTGATAGTTTAAGTGCAGGGAAGTGCCTAAAACTCACCCAAAGTGCAGAATTCTGCATAATTCAGTAAAAATCAGCATTTTAACAAGTTTATTACATGCAAAAATATTACTAAATGGTCCTGAATGCTTTCCTAAGTGTCAGGAATTAAAAGTGTCATAAAGGGGTACAAAAAGAACACTAAACGGAATAGTTTGACTCCTTAACGAACCGGTATCTAACCGAACAACCGGACATTACCCGGAACACCAAAATATTGCTAGAAGCATTGTTTTATTATTTCTAAACTAGTTATGGTCCCCGAACACGCTAACACACTATATAATGCATCATACACATAAACACTAGACTTTACACTTAACCTCCAACTAATTACCTAATTTACCAGCCAAACTTACATTTACCCCCCCCCCCCCTTGGTAATTACGGTCACAAGGACCCCACCACCTAAGATTTCCCTAAAATCTTACATAATCTTCTCTAAATCTTTCCATGATATTCCTTGGATTTGATAAGATCATGTGTGTGTACTTAGGGGACATGAAACCCATTGGACAAACACTCTAGTGGATTATAAGAACACATCAACACCTCACCTTCACCACAAACCTCCTTCTTCCTCTCCCCACTTCGGCCGAGAGCTCCCCCACACACCACCATTGTTTTCATCTCAAGTTCATGCAATCCAAGATCATTCAAAGGTGTTAAAAGGTGATTAAAGAAGCTTGGAACTCTTGGATCTTGAAGGACCTCTTTTGTTTACTATTATCCTTCACTTTTGTCATCACCATCTTCAAGAGTTCTTCCCTAGCTTAGAGCTAGTACTAAGATCCTTGTAACCTTTGTTACTTCTATTTTTAGTTGGTTAAAAGATATATTATGTTGTAAATCACAAGAACACTAAAAGACATGAACAAGAATCATAAATAAAAGCTTAACATATGATGATATATTGGTGAAATAATGATTGTTTAGTGTATGTATAATACTTGCTTGATGTTTTCTTGAGAATATGATGTTGATCATCACATAGAGCTTGCTAGATTGTGATTAAACACATGATCTAGCAAGTGAGAGGATGATTATGTGACAACATAAGATAATAATCTTCTTGTGTAAACATGAACTTGAATAAAAATATGATTTCTTGGAAAATAATAAACAAAATAAGCTTGTAATCTTTTGGATCTAAGATTTATGGATGGTTTTTCAAAATAACCAAGTTCAATAGATGATTTTGAGAAAATATTGGTTCTTACTTAAACAAACACTATTTTTAGTGATGAAACAAGTAAATAAATACTTATGAAACAAGAAGATCTAATAAATAAACATTTTTGTAAAATATGATTACAAGTTGTAAATACCTAGTTTCTTTAAGAATGAGATTTTTAAAGAAACAAACACACTTTAAAGGGTAACTAAGTCAACTAAACATACTACCAAGTTACTACAAGTATTTATGAAAACTCAAGTTCATGATCATTATGTAGATAGCTTTGTTTTAAGCACTTGGTAAGTGTAGATTGATTGTTGATTGTTTATGATGATTTTTGAAAAGAAAATGATATGCTTTAATAGCAAGGACACCTCCATTTTTAGGGGAAACTATGGCGAAATTTTCTAAAAATACAAACACTTAGAAAAATATTTTCTAAACAAGTATTTACAAGTGAGTTTTAACTATGGTTTTCAATATAAACTTTGCCATAGATTTTGTTACAAAAATACAAGTATCGGAGGTTGGTTTTTATAAATAAAAATGGGTAAATATGTATTTAGAATATATATTTACGTTAAGGACACATTGTGTGGTTATTTGTATACTTGGTGTAATAGTTATGTTATTTTAGGAAATAAAAGTAATATAACTTGACAAAAAACCAAGAATTTACAATCCAAAATAATACCAAAAATCACAAGGAGTTAATATATAAGTTACACACTTAATATTGTGAAATTGAACGCAAGAACGTAACTTACAAAATATTCCGGAAATTACCGCCATAAATATATTTTTGGTAAATATTATTTTGGACACAAGAAATGAAAATGTGATTTTCGTTATTATTACAAAGTATATCATATTTTCGACAAAGAGAAAATATATTGTTTTTGGAAGTAAAAATATATTTTCTTAGAATATTTAGAGGTATATGATTTTTGGAAAATATATATTTTCTTGAAATAAATTATTTTTTGACAAAATAAGTTATACAGATTTTCTAAAGTAGGACTTGAAAATATACTATTTTGGGATTACAAATACAAGAATACAAAGATACATTTATGAGATACCCCCATCCTTGGGAAGGAAATACGAAAATAAATACTTGAGAAGTATTGATACAAAAATATTGTTTAAACAATTATTCCAAAATAAAATATAATTTAAAGTTAAAATATTTATTATTTTAACAAGGAGTTATAACTTGGAATAATACTGGAGACATAAAAGAAACGTAACTCAAAAACGTAAATACTAAGTCAAGACACGACCCGTTCGTCTAATAGACCTTAGTACATTGTAGGGAGTCGTGTTTGCTAAGGAGATTTGAGTTACAGGTACTGAAGACGCAAACCTGTGAGTTCATGCTCCCCCTTTTCTCTTAACTATTTTTGGTTTTATAACTCTCGGGGGTGGAATACATGTTACGAATACTTAAACGGTATGAATTGCCTATGAAATACTAGATCATGTGAGCATAGACTTAATATTGAAATGCCATTAATACTTAATTAGGGACGAGGGTTAGATCTAACGGGTACGGCCGAGCCCCACTCATGGTCCTCATGTGATCACTTGAGTGCTTCGGTGTCCCAGTCGAGGGAAATCGACATAGTCAAAGTAAATTGACTTAGTCGAAGGGAAATTCGACATAGTCGAGGGAAATCGACATAGTCGAGGGAAAATCGACAAGGGTATAAACCTACTCATTACGAGTGCTCCCTATGTCCTCACATGCCTTAATGTCCCTGTAGAACATTTATTTGATATATTCATAAATGCTTTTCATACCTGTTCTCAAAGGAGTCTCTCAAAGGTTTACAAGTACTCAAACAAAACGCATGAACTCGCTCAACTTTTGTTGATGTTTTCCAAAATTACATGTATTTCAGGTGACAGGTTGGATCTTGGGCGCGGGTGTTGTTTCTAGAAGTAGACTTCAAGTTAGATGTCATCCACTTTTGTTGGTTTGTAACCTAGTCGAAGGTCGTGTTTTAAAACTTAAATAACCAGTGTTTGTAATACTCAAATTTTATGAATGGATGAACATCGTTTTGATTATATAGTTGTTTATTATGATTGAATGCAATGATATTAAACCAGTCACACATCAAACGCTTCCGCAAAAGTCAGGGTGTGACAGTTTGGTATCAGAGCTTCGATTGTAGTAAACTAGGATTCCTTCTCGAGTCTAGACTACAATCACTAGAAATCTCTCACAAAAACATTTTACAAAAAGATTTTTTCATTGCATTCACGTAAGCGTCAAGATCCATGAGTCAAACATTTTTCAAAGAAGAGACAAGGCAAGGACATTAGTAGGGAGGAAAATACCCCAAAATAAGGTGCCAACTAAGGCATAGTCTACACGAGTTAGACTTGCCAAAGACAAAATGACTCCCCAAAAGGATAAACAAGAGTTATATGTGATATGATGCATCGAATTTCCTGTTTATGCTAAGTAACATACTTATTTATTGATATATACATACGAATAAGTGTACGGACTAATTGTTGGCATGAATAAGATACCTTCGACTCCGAATCCTATTGTTATTCTTACTCGCACGATGAAGCTATTGACCTCGCGTTCATTGCAAAGCTCATGGCTGGAGTGATTACCAAACAAGATGCTGAGCTTGCTTCCGTAGGAGATGGCTGCTCTTCCCTCTCGATCGTGAAGGTGCCTGACTACGGTAGTGACGGCGAGGCAGAGGTGGCAACCTTGAACGACTTCTTAATCAGCGGGGCAAGGTCCCTGCGGCTTTTGTGAAGCAAGATTGACAACACTTGACCAGAAAAGGAAGATGAAGTATTCATGTCAAAGGTGCCCCTCCAACTACCAGGAATACTTCTTATTCCTATTTTGTTTAATCATCGTGACTATTTGCGCGTAACGATAACGAGTGTTAACGCGTGGAGCACTGCAATGGTCCTTTCCATGACAGAGGTATAAGGACAGTAGTGTCCCCTCCTTGGTTGATCATCTGCTTGGACGAGAGAAAATTGGGGTAACCGTGCAAGACAAATTATTATTACGGGGGCCCACGTAATAACGACTTGTAGTGCATGGAATAATCGTATTTAATTATGATTAATCTAAGCACCTTGAGAATATTGAATAATAGTTGATGCTCGACAAGCAAGGTGGAAGCTTGGGAAAGAAGTGGGTCAAACGGAGCGAGCACGCGGAAAAAGAGCATAACCGAATGCAAGGTAAGTGAAACTTACACCTTTTTGTAGAATACATATCCATTCTATAAGTTATAAATACAATAGAGATAATATTTGAAATATGGTTACCGACGCGAAATGATACGGGTCGGAACTAAAAACAAGTGTTAAAAACCATAGTAATGGTAAAACGGGGTGGAACGGTAAATTAGTCGCGAAAAGACTAAGATAAAATGAGTTTTCGAACGGCTGCTTATTAATTAAACCTAAACTAATAAAAAGGGTAAAACGGATCAAATGGTAATATTGATACCATTTGACAATTAGCAACTAATAAGTATATGTCGAGTCTCATGCTCGCAGGATGAACGGCTCGTGAATTAGCGATTCAAAGAAATAGCAAATAAGTGAAGACAAGGTATTAAAACGGGTCAATATGTTGATCCGAGCCAGGTATGTATAATTATGTGGTAGTTAAAAGTGCTAATTTGGTCAAATAGATAGTGATGGTCCTTCGCCGTAAAACGAAGGACTTAAAGTTGACCAAAAAGCCCTTGATGGGTAAATCAGGAAAACAACCCTTATGGGTTGTTTAGAAACATGTTTTATGGTAATGTAAACCTTAGATAAGCATGCGAGTTAAAGGGATAAAGGTTCTCGGGCCAAATATCTAAAAATGGTCATTTGCATAAAATGACTAGTTGAAGGGTAAAATTTGAAAAAAAGGGGTTCATTATTTTAAATCCACCACAAAATAGTTGTGGTGGAATATATGTAGTTAATTAGATATGGAATTATGTAGTGTCAAAAGAAAAGAGCAAGTTTTAGACTAAATTGCTTGAATTCCCTAAACGGGTCAAAATAGTTTATGCACATAGCTTGCGTACTAGTCGCGCAATTTATAGCAATTACGAACCCGAGCTAAAGATTGTGTGTTAAATACATTAGTGTAAGTATTTTGGTTGTTTAAGAATCAAGTTGGTGGTTTTAAATACAAACGGGTCAAAATAGTTTATGCACATAGCTTGCGTACTAGTTGCGCAATTTATAGCAATTACGAACCCGAGCTAAAGATTGTGTGTTAAATACATTAGTGTATGTAGTTTGGTTATTTAAGAATCAAGTTGGTGGTTTTAAATACAAACGGGTCAAAATGTTGATTTTGAATAAAAAGTCGATTGCTTAAAAATTTGGAATTTTATTAGTTTGAATGTTAAATTTTAACTCCATATGATGGAGAATTAAATTACGAACGCGTAGGAAATAGAATCGCGTAAAACGGACATCTCGATCAAAAGTTATGAAACTTTGAAGTTAGAATTCCGACCGAAATCGGAGCTGGGCAAATGCAGCAACAAGCTGCATCATTCTGGAAAAATCAAGGCGTCGCGCCACGCGACGAGGAAGGCCATAGGCCGTCGCGCGACGCGACGGGGTGCCAGATGCGCGAAAATTGTTTGTTTACCCTTTTTTATGCATTGCGAACCCATTTAAATACGTTTTAAGCTACGTATGACTAATCTAACTCATGTTTTATGAGTTGCAGGTAAAATTCTAGTACCGGAGGACGATCAAGTTCAATATAGAACCGAACACGTTCAAGATACAAGCTTCCGCACATTTGCTACTACGTTCTTTTAACAATGAACCTAATTAGATTATGTTGTATAACTTTTAATTGTAAAAGTTTTAATAAACTCCCATTTTTTTATGAATGGGTATACTTAAATACCCATTTTATTGTTGATTATCGTACGGAAATCGTTAAATAATGGTAAGGGTGTTACAATAATAGTTACATCCATTCACCAAATCAAAATTAAATATATATATTAATACATTGAAAATTTCTCAGTAACCTTGTGGATCATTTATTGGCGATTTCACAAAACATCATCCCAAAAGCAATAAAATTTTATAAATTAAAATCACATAATGATTTAGAATTTGTAATGTCTCTTTGAAACCCCAACAATGTAATTCGTTGTATAAAATTTAGAACAACAATAAAAGGCTATTTAATTACTAACCATAAAATATAATAAAACAATTTATCCCACAAGTAATAAGTCGATTACAATTCAAAAACCAAAACTGATATACACCTTAGTTTACTAGCTTTTACAAATATGTATAACATGGATCCACTACGGCATATCATGACATACCACATTCCTAATCTAAATAATTTCATGTTTAATACATACCACACATAACTACACCTTTGAAGAGTTAGTTGAGATAGAAGTAGAATTATATTATTGAAATCTTTAGAGTAGTTTAGAAATGACCAATTGTGAAGATTTAAATATATATTGCATATTTGGGATAACTAAATTAAAAAATAAATTCACTAGATACTGCAACTTTTCAAACCGTTAATGAAACATACCTATTCAGTTTAGTATACCAAAACTTCCCTTGAAGTCCAATAAAATATTTAATGATAAAAGAGACATAACCAAGAGGGGTAAGAAATTAGTTACAATATTGTAAATAATCAATTAGAGAAACTAGAAAGATTTTTTTTCTTGATCGAAAACCATTGTGTTTCTGGTTTACTTTTCCTTTCTTTTCTTCATATCTCAATGTTTTTCGTAGGTGTTTGTTTGTGAAAGAAAACTATTCAGATACGTTAAAAAAGAAGTAAAAACATTATGATCCTGGTTAAATAAGGATGATATCAATGTTGTTCATGATGATTTTAATCTTAAATCATAACCAATAAAAAAATATCAAGAAAAGCGTAAGTTAATTTTCAAGTTTTATCATACCAACAATCGATGAGAAAATAGGAAATAAAATTAAAACAATTAAGGGTTTTCATACCATATCAACAATTTTGTCTTTTATCTCTTTCGCCAACGTTGATATGACATGGTGTCTTGTGTTGATACAATCCAACTTCAAAAGCAATTCGTGCTGATAACGTGTTTTGTAACAACTAGCCTATTAACATTATAAAGATAAGAAAGAGAGATTGGGGAACATGGATATCTTATTCATATCTAAAATGGATCCCGTATGCCTCTATTTATAGGCTTATAAGATGGGAGTTAAATATATGGAGAGATGGGAGTTAAGTATATGGAGAATCCTAACACAAGTGGATAGTCACACAATAAATATATAATAATTCATAACAAATTATACATTTTGAATCTATTTTTTATGGTAATTAAAAGTTTGTATTAACAGATTTGGCAAAGGTATGTTTTATGTTTTGAAACCTCTGTTTGTTGTGAACAGATGTTAGAAAATAAAACAGTGGTTGATACATCTGTTGACTTTGGTCAAAAGATGGATGAAAACAGATGTTCGAAACCACTGTTGGGTTAAAACAGTGTTTTATGGAGAAAAAAGTGGATGAAACCACTGTTGGGTTAAAACGGTGGTGTGAAACCACTGTTGGGGTAAAACAGTGTTTTGTGTAGATAACAGTGCTTGAAACCACTGTTGGGTTAAATCGGTGGTTTGAAACCATTGTTGGCTTAAAACAAGCGATTTTTTAAGACTTGTATCGATTCAAATCATATATATACTTTTTGATCTGAACTAATCCTGTTTTTGCGTTTCATTGCAACAGATTGCAGTCAGAACTGATGAATCTAATGGTAAGTCAGTCAAACACATACATACATACATACATACATACATACATACATACATACATACATACATACATACATACATACATACATACATACATACATACATATTAAGATTGACGATTGTTAATTCGATTGATCAAATTCTTTTTGTACTACAACAATGATAAATCAAACAAGGCAACTATAGGTATCATCGTTCAGAGAGTCAAGTTTAGGTGTCGGAGTTATGGTTTGAGCTCGGATGACAGCAGATGGAACATTATTGGTTGAAGGTATAGGTTTCATTACCCCTATGAGATGTCTGTTTTTTTCTTTTCCTTTCAGCTTTTCATATTTGTTGTAGAGTATCAACACACCAGGTAATATGAACCATCCTATGCATTCGTTAGAATATTTATCCGACATCAATTTTTCTTTCATTAGAAACAACCAAGTAACTTTTGCAGGCATAGCTGCATAGGTGAATTGCAATGACATATATCTTTTTGGATATATGACACATCTCTCAGTAAAAAGTGTTTGGATCTTCGTTAAATAATAAAGGGAATAATTGTGTGAACTACATTAAGTTGGGATCACCTATCCGAGAGTTTAAGCAGGCAGTAAGGGAGCTGATAGATTACTATGTTGGATTAAGTTTAAGGACATTCGTATCTGCCGATATAGGTTACTGGAAAAGAAAGAAACTAATAACACTATATTGTAATTAGAATAGAAACCAATTTTCTACTAATCTACTTCAGGAATCGACACAAAACTAACTTTTTATAAAGAAATTGGAACGTTGAACTCAAATATTAGGCGGGAAGTTGGCACGACTCTATAGCGCATCACTTATACCTGGAATTATACAAAAACACATATTTAAATACCCTGAAGGACTAATGACAAAATGAATTAATAGTTCTTCTACACAAATGTTGTCAGCTAATACCATGATATTTGAGAACTTCTGATTGTAATACCACATGTTACCTACACAATAACATGGGCTTTTAGGAAGATATCGGGCTTTATAGGCAAAAAATTTAGCTACATGCCTATCTAAGATGAGATCTTGTAAATTGAATTGCTTAGATATGGCTTCACAAAACTTCAATTATAAAACCAATCATGAAGATGTTGCCATGGATTTTGAGAAGACGAAAAAAGAGATCGAAGCAAATCAAGATAACGCGGTAAACCTGTGTACTGAGAAGGTCATTCTTGCACGCCAAGCTTATGAATTTGTAAGTTTTTTTTTCACAAAATGTTGACTTTATTTGACTGTTTATGTTCTCTTTGATTACCGTCTTGATCCAGATATCTAACTGTTTATGTTGACTTTATTTCACTGTTTATATTCGCTCAGATTATCGTTATTCAAAGCGTTGACTTTATTTGACTGTTTATGTTTATTTAAATTTACTTCCAGATAGACAGTCATCTAAAACGTCTCGACAAGGATATGCACAACTTTCCTGAGGATTTGAAACAAGGTTTACGTTTTTACGCAACAACCCAATACGAAACGTGTTCCGTTTTTATGTTCACATAATTTCTAGATATGTGTATTTATCGGAAAAAAAATCAATTATTTGCAGAGGGGAAATTACCAGAGGCGGCAATAATTTATGAATGACTCGGGAATTGATAAAGTAGATAGAAATTTGCCAGGTCAGCAATAATTTATAAATGACTTCACTTGATGATTCATATCTTTCGAAATGTAAATCCATGTTTTCTCTCAAGAGGAAAAAAAATATTGGAAAAAATGCATCGTCAAAAAGTTGTTGAGGTGGAAAAGCTTACACAAACCATACTCGAGCTTGAAGAGGCTGTTCTTGCTGGTTGTGCTGCTGCAAACGCTGTTCGGGACTATCAACGGAAAGTTCAAGAAATGAATGTAAAATAGATACTTCTATTCTTTAGTTGTTAAAGTTTATTCATGTTCCTGCTGGTGAATATTAAATGGGTCGAGTGGATATGCTTTGGTTTTCTAAAATGTGTTATGTATGGTTTTCTAAAAACCACCCGTGTTTGCACACGGGTCTTACTACTAATACTATATAATAAAAGAAACCATTTTGGGGACACATGTCGCTTGATGAAGTGGTCTCAATTAGAATTTGTAGAAAATATTTTGATGATAAGGATAAAGATAATTGATAACCACATATTAATTATTAAGATTTAAAGATTTTGATGATACGAATAAGGATAACCGATTACCATATATAAATTAATAAAATCAAAAACTATATATTAACGTTTTTATTATTTATAAAGATTAATATAGTTTAATTTGTTTATATAAAAGTTTATAATCTTTATCTTTATAGTTTAGTGGCATCTTAGGGGTGAGATAAGGCTTTGGGACCAATAGATCCTGGGTTCGATTCCCACAAGGGGGTTTTTCCCATATTTATTGGGTTTCCTCCTGAATTGGTATATAGGCATTATTCCTTGTGGAGATGGATGTGATCGGGTGATTCTCCTGGTGGCACGATTATACTCCAGTGGCCCGTCAGTGATCCAAATTTGCCCTAAAAAATGAAACTAACGATTAACCGGACTCAATCAAGAATTATTTCCAAATTCCAATCAATCACAAGGAGTTCAAAAGGAGCAAAAAAATATTTGTTGTTAATTCCTCTGCTACTACTATACTAACCTAATCAAATATGAAGGTAAAACTATAACATCATACATGAAAATTAAAAAAGTTAACATTTTTTTCTGTTACTTTTTTTGCTTATTAATAACTATTTAATTTAAAATTTCATTGATTTAACCATGCGTAATACTTATGTTTCTAACCTATTGATAAATAAATAAACAAAGTAAAATGTTCACTTGTGTAATACATAAGTTTCTAACGTAATAATAAATAAATAAATAAATAAATAACAAAGTAAAATGTTATGATACATTAAAGTTCATTTTTTTTCAAAAACATATCTTGACGACCATGTGTTAACGGATTTTATTATATTTAATCAACCCGTGTAATACACATGTTTATTCAACCCATGCAATACACGTTTTTAAAGATATAACTTTTTTTATTATCTAATGTATAAAGTTATATTTATTTAGTAAAGTCATATTTATTTAATTTGTGTAATACACGTTGCTTAAATATATATTCAATTTAGTCAAAGTACGTTAGTCTGTCATGACTCACGGGTCTTATTATAATACTATATAATAAAAGAAACAATTTTGGGGACACATGACGCTTGATGAAGTGGTCTCAATTAGAATTTGTAGAAAATATTTTGACGATAAGGATAAAGATAATTGATAACCACATATTAATTATTAAAATTTAAAGATTTTGATGATACGAATAAGGATAACTGATTACCATATATAAATTAATAAAATTAAAAACTATATATTAACGTTTTTATTATTTATAAAGATTAATATAGTTTAATTTGTTTATATAAAAGTTTATAATCTTTATCTTTATATTTTAGTGGCATCTTAAGGGTGGGATAAGGCTTTGGGACCAATAGATCATTGGTTCGATTCCCACAAGGGAGGTTTTCCCCTATTTATTGGGTTTCCTCCTGAATTGGTATATAGGCATTATTCCTTGTGGAGATGGATGTGATAGGTTGATTCTGCTGGTGGCACGATTATACTCCAGTGGCTCGTCAGTGATCAAAATTTGCCGTAAAAAATGAAACTGATGATGAACCGGACTCAATCAATAATTATTTCCAAATTTGAATCAATCACAAGTAGCTCAAAAGGAGCAAAAAAAATATTTGTTGTCAATTCCTCTACTACTACTATACTAACCTAATCAAATATGAAAGTAAAACTATAACATCATACATGAAAATTAAAAAAGTTAACATTTTTTTCTGTTACTGTTTTTGCTTATTAATAACTATTTAATTTAAAATTTCATCGATTTAACCATGCGTAATACTTATGTTTCTAACATATTAATAAATAAATAAACAAAGTAAAATGTTAACTTGTGTAATACATAAGTTTCTAACGTAATAATAAATTAATAAATAAAAAACAAAGTAAAATGTTATGATACATGAAAGTTCATTTTTTTTTCAAAAACATATCTTGACGACCATATGTATTAACCGATTATATTATATTTAATCAACCCGTGTAATACACATGTTTATTCAACCCATACAATACACGTTTTTAAAGATATAACTTTTTTATTATCTAATATATAAAGTCATATTTATTTAGTAAAGTCATATTTATTTAATTTGTGTAACACACGTTGCTTAAATATATATTCAATTTAGTCAAAGTACGTTAGTCTGTCATGCTCCTCATGGATGTATCATGTATATGACTAACAGCAAGGGTGTTCATCGAATCGAATATCGAATTTTCGAATTATTCGAATCGAATTAATCGAATAATTTTTTTTTCTCTTGAATTCGAATTCGATTCGAATTCGAATAAGACACATACTATTCGATTCGAATTCGAATTCGAATAAAAACTTCAATTCGTATTCGCTTCGTATTCGAATAAAAATTCGAATTCGAATCGAATTAGAATAAATTCGCTTCAATTCGTATTCGCTTCGTATTCGAATAATAGATATGGTATTTGGTTGATGGTTCATCATGTCATGGGCCATAT
Source organism: Helianthus tuberosus (assembly GCA_030545235.1). Taxonomy (NCBI): domain Eukaryota; kingdom Viridiplantae; phylum Streptophyta; class Magnoliopsida; order Asterales; family Asteraceae; genus Helianthus; species Helianthus tuberosus. Next base: position 84,458,057 of record CM060431.1, on the reverse strand, counting down.
GCCCATATCATATGTAATGGGCTTAGTAATAACTTAAATGGGTAATTTTATATAGCCCAATTAATTTATATATGTATTAAATTTTAAATTATATATATTATATATATAAAAATAAAAATACATGTATAATTCTTATTCGAATTTCGAATCGAATCGAATTTAAAATTGTAAATTCGTATTCGATTAACTTGACTCGAATCGAATCGAATTCGAATTCTTGCGACTCGAAACGAATTCTTGATAATCGAATCGAATTCGAATCGAATTTCGAATTTTTCGAATCGAAACGAATTCTGAACACCCCTAACTAACAGACTATCTATTATGACACCAACTTTTATGATTCTTGATATCAATGGATACATAATTCAAACCGGTTTCTACACATATAAATACACATTAATAAAAATTATAGAATTTATTAAAAGTTTAATTTTATATAAAAAGTTGTCTAACTTTTTTAAAATGTGCACACTAACACTAGAACGGGTTTACAATTGGGGTTGGTTCCGGTACAAACTATATTTATCCTACAAACCGTAAGAACAGATCATAGCACTTAAAAAAAGTTAAATTAGCACATACCAAAACAATACATACATAAAAGTAGCACTTTTGAATTATATTAGCACATGAAAATTAATCAAGGTAATTGATTTTAGCACATATTTGAATGGTGTCAACACTTTTTTTAATCAGCACATTGAAAAAAAAAAAACAAGATTCAAATAAGGAATTAATTGCTTGTTAGCATATTTATAGGGAATTCAATATAATTTATATTATTTAGGATATTATTTTATCATTTCTCTATAATTGGTTGAATGTCACATGACACTTTTTAATTGGTTCTTACAGTTTGTAGACGAAATATGGTTTGTATTTGATCCTAAATCAAAACCAGCCTTTTAAGCAGGTAGTAAAAACCGACCAAACATCCTCCCAAACCGGTTTGGCTTGGAACCCGTCAAAGTCAAAACCAGTTCCGAACCGGTTTGTATTTGGTAAAAAAAAACTATTTGCTCATCTCTATATATAGCCAGGTAGGCCCATGCTAGCTAAACAACAAGATCATGTGGACGTCAAAGGCCCAGTTATCTCGATGACATTAGCCAATGGGCCATTATCAATACGGTTTGGCGCTTGTACCTTGTCTAACAACAAACCAAATTAAATTAAGATTATGGGGCTGTTTGGTTAAGCTTTTCAAAACTACTTATTTGCTTATTTGCTTTCTGAAAAGCAAATAAGCAAATAAATAGTTTTGAAAAGCTCCATTTTAAAGCTTTTCAAAACTACTTATTTGCTTATTTGCTTTTCAGAAAAGCAAATAAGCAAATAAGTAGTTTTGAAAAGCTTAGCCAAACAAGCCCTATATAGTTTATTTGCGGACACATGTTAAAGGAGCAGAGCGGATACAATTTGTGGCTAAAATATTCTAGCGGGTCATTATATGATCATATTATCAAAAAAATATTAACTTAACCATCATTAAGGAAAATGTTATTATAAACTAGAATGTATCCCGCCTCGTTGCGGTGGGCGAAGTGTGCTTTACTGTGATGAGGATTCGTTAGGTTACATTATGCCCTTAATGAAACTAAAACCAATCAGTTTATACATGTTTATGATTTTTTTGTCAAGTAACCCAATCGAGGCAGACCGTAGAAGAGAGGTTAACAGGTTGACTGGGTTTATCACATAAGGGAAAAGACTTGTTTGTAACTAACAGTATATGCAATCAACAAACATTTAAGATCCAGCCTTTCATACCATAACTTCAAGCCCTCATAGCTAATCACTAAAAGATCTAAGTCGTGGCCCGCCCTCACGCTCGTGTAACGTGCCCTACCCATGCTGAGTTGGCACGTGGTTGCGCCCCACAACTGGTGGCCTTGACAATAGTAAAAAGTAAAGTGTTATATAAGACTTATAAAATTATAAATATTAACATAGTAATGAACTTCAGATGAAGTGTTATATTTGTAGAACGACTTTTCTAGGTTAGTTTCTTCTTTAATTACACACGAGCTACTTTTAGCTAACGCTTCTGAATTGTATTGTTTTTGTGGACATTCACCTATCTTCGGGACACCATGCAAAGATGTCCATATTGTGTAACAGCAACTTCTTGAGATACGAGATAGTGTATTCGGTGATGTTGGTATTTACCCTTATCCTTTGTTGGGGATGCTTAGGGTTAATGATCTAACCTTGCTCTTCCTCTTCGTTTTTTGTTGAGCTCTCCCCTTTAACCAAGAAGGCTTCCTAGGTAGGTTGAAGGGTTGAAATTCCTCTTTCGGTTGGGAACTTGATTATACCTTGACCAACTGATACAGCCATACCAAACTCACTCTGCCCCGACCTTCCTATGATAACATCATAGTTGGAAGGTATGTTGATCACCACAAAGTTGAGTGGTTTGGTCTTTTCCATTTTTCCTTCTCTGAAGCAAACATCAAGTGTTAGTTGGCCCAAAGGATTGATGGGGATTTCAGCAATACCTTTAATAGAGGACTCAGCTGGTTGAAGCCTTGAACGTTCATCGTTGCTGAGACGGTTGAAAAACTTCTCGAACATTATCTCAGTTGCTGCCCCTGTATCAATGTAAGCTTTGCTTGTTTTGATGGTTCCCACAGTGGCTTCTACCACCAAAGGGTTCGACAGAAGGCCCCTTTCTAGTGGTGGGAAACATACACATTGAAGCTCCCAAGCCTCTAAGTGTTGCCGTTTGTGGGAAGTTTCTCTATCAAGGTTTACCATGTTTACCTCTTTACCTTTTCCATCAGCCATTTTATCTCTTACCCCTCTAACCAAGTGGGCAAGTTCTCCAGACTTAACAGCTTCCTCAATTCTATTTTTGAGCTGAAAACAGTCATTGGTGTTTTTCCTCATGAAATTCACAATATTGAGTGGAGTTTTCGTTTCGTTTGCTTTTGGGCAAGGGTCGGGGTGGCCGGAAGCTATGCTTTACCTCTTTGGTGGTAAGGATCTCTTGTGGGGTTTTGGTCAAGGCTGTGAAGTTCACAGTCTTTTCCTTGCTTGAAGGGTTCCTGCCTTCAGACCTTCGAGTATCTGAGTTTCTGGAACGTTTATCATAAGAACCGTAGTTGCTTCTTTTTCTATTGGGGAAGGTATTCCTCCAGCTTGGACCCCTTTTTCCTTGTTCCTTGATATCTATGGCTTCTTCCCCTCAGATGTGGGCTTCAGCCCTTTCAAGGGCTTCTTCAAGGGTCTTGGGTAGGCACTTGTTAAAGTCTCTGGCGAGCTACTTAGAGGTGATTGCATTCATGAAGCCTGCAACCCTCATCTTTTCATCAGCACCTACATATATTAACCCTTCTTTCTTGTACCTTTCAATGAAATCCCTAAGGCTTTCATCATCCCTTTGCTTGATTTGAAAAATTACTGTTGCATCGTTGACGTACCTCCTTTGCTGCGAAAAGTTGGCCAAGAAACCTTTGTTTAGATTATCGAAGGTTTGAATGCTTATGTCAGGAAAGTCATTGAACCAAATTCGGGCAGACCCTACAAGGGTTTGCATAAACATAAGGCGACACTCAGTGTTGGACCACTTTTCAATCCTTGCAGCCCCGGTAAAAAATTGGAGGTGTTCTTCGGGATCTTCGGTTCCATCATACATTCTTATGTGAGATGGCATCTTAATCCGGGTTTGGAAATCATAGTTGGCAATTTGTTGAGAAAAACAGGACAAGTTTCTTGACTTGTACGATTTGGCAAGATCTTCTTCTACTCTTGAGGCCGGATTGTTGTTTACATTCCCTTGAGTGGCTAGCACTTGGTTAATAAAGTGTTGTCAAGGGAAGTTTTCCATCATTTGAGCCATCATCAGTGGCATGAGGTTGAAGCCTTGAAGGCTTTCTGGTGCAGCCATATAGTTCATTCCCATAGGAATACTCATGGCAGCACTTCGTGCCAAGAGAAGAACGGATAAGGCTTGTTCCCATGTAGTGACCACATGATGGGGAAGACTTGAAGCTGGTGACTGTAACAACTGATCCATAGTTAACTCATATCCCAATGGTGCATTAGTTGCCATTGGCTGGGAGGAGAATAAAGGAAAAGTTGTTAGATCTGGTCTTGCAACAGCATATGGACCCGGATTTGGTGGAGGGTGATTAGGACGAGCTTCATTTCTGGATATGGTAGGTTGTGAGCTTTTAAAAGGAGGCAGAGGTGGCCCAGGTAACACTGAGGGCTCAGGTTCATCATAATCCAGCCTGATTCTTACTCCTTTATGTAACACCCTTGTTATTATTTTAAAGGTTTTCGTATAAATTACGAAAATAAACATGTAATTGTACATACGTAATGTTGAATAATACGGGATAATTAAAACTTTTACAATTTGAAAATAATACAACTTAATGAATTTGAGTTCGTCGTTTAAAGTTACGACGAAACGTCGTGCGGAAGCTTTTAACTTTATCGTGTTCGTTTCTTCTTCGAGCTTGATCTTCATCCGGGCACTCTTGGCAATCACCTATGATCAAAACCAACTTAAAAGTTAGTTTTGATAGTTAAATAACAAGTTTAAACAAGTTATATAGGATTAGAAATCAAGGCATTTGAACAAAATAATTAAATACAAGAAATTATATATTTTGTTTTCAGCCCCTTCACCCGGCCGTGTCAAAAGATCACCCGACCGTGTCAGTTTAACATATATTTTTCACAGCCCCTTCACCTGGCCGTGTCAAAAGTTCACCCCCCCGTGTCAACTCTGCACGTTTATTTTTCATCAAATTTGCATCCAAATCTATCCAAACTCATTTTAATTGCTTGGGGTTCGTTTCTTAACATGTCTAAGCTATCATCCATTACCCGGATCCATTATTCATATAGTTTACGCTCCCGTTACCCGGTTTACGTTTTTCTTTATTACACTTAAGCCAACAGTTTACCACCTACTTTATTTTGACCCGTTTAGAAGTTTTCATGCATTTAAGCATCAAACTCGCATTTCTCTTTGTACACTTCGTATTTTCATTTTTTAAATAGCCTCTTATATTCCACAACAACTATTTTGTAGTGGATTTAACAAAACGGACCGTTATACTTACAACTATTACATATATCTAAGAGTTGCATAATCATAATACTAGTCTCTAAACGACCTCTAAGGGTCATTTGCCTGATTTACAAATCATGGGAGTTTTGGTCATTTTTAGTCCCTCATTTACGACGAAGGACTCTCGCTAATTATTTGACCCAAATTTGCATGTTTATCTAGCAACTCAACAATGCGTACCTGGCTCGGGTCAAGGTATTGACCCGTTTACATAACTTTTTGCTTTAAATCTTTCTAGTTAAAGCAACGCAAGCTTATGTTATTTTCCTGTGATTACAAAACTCAACAAGCGATTGTCAAATGTTATCGTCAAATGGTGTTAACCACATCATTTGACCCATTTAGTCTAATTGACCATTTGTCCGTATGAGATGGTATTTAATTACCATTTCACCCCTTTAAACCTATCCCGGTTTTCCTTTGAACTTGTTTTACTTAAAACCGTTTTTATTTATTCGTCATTACATGACTAATTTGCCGCTTTACCCCTTTTTACTATAATTCATAATTTCTTACCATTTTCCCTCATTCCGACTCTCATTGAATCGTGTCGGAATATCATATATCAACCACTTAGTAGCATTCATATCTATACTTGAAATTAAGTAACTTTGCAAATAATGTAAAGGGGCGTAAGCTCTACTTACCTCGCATCCGAATACACTTTCTTCTCGTGCTTGATTCGTTTGACCGCTTCTTTCCCAAGCCTCCACCTAGCTCGTTAGGCGACAAACTATCATCATTCACAAGGTGGTTAGATTAGTCATTACGATTCACGACTATTCCACCTTACGTATTTTTTTTATGTCGAAACCACTATTCGACTTTATCATTGGTTAGTTTGACTTGTATAGGTCAACTATCTTAAATCATACAATAGGAATAATTAAGTTAAATCAACATTATGATTAGAACTCGTTTTAACCCTTATTTCACGTATTTAGTCAAACAAGGCAATTACGCGTTTCATTCTTAATTTCAACATATAAACATTCACTTAGGCATTTTAACAAACACCTTGCGGGCATAATTTCTCACAATTTATTATCAAGCTCAATACTTGTCATTTATCCATGGTTAACATCAACTAAGCATGTTTACATCAATTTTCACATTAACAAAATCTGAATTTACTTCCTAGAACTCAAATTACACTAGAAAAACAATTAAAATTCTAGTGTTTAACATGTTCCTACAACACCCACTTATCACCTTCAATGGTGATTGTGAATTCACAAGAAATAAGCATGATTTCAACTTGTATTTTTCTAGGGTTTGTCCCTAGACACTATATTGTTCCTAATTCATCATAAAACAAACATGCAACCATAAATTTCAGATTTTCCCAATTTCATGAGAATTTCGAGTTGAGAGTTTTCTTCAAATTTTACATACCTTGTAATCCTCTTGTGATGAGGATCACTAATCTATGCTCTATTTTCGATTTCAGCCTGGATTGAGCCTTCAATTTGAGAGTTTAGTGATGTTTAGGGTTTTGAGAGTGGGGAATCGCCCCTTCCTGCTTCTGTACGACCAGACATCTCAATTGAGGTGTTTGGTTTTGTTTTTAATTAAAACTAATAATACCACTTTCAATTTTAACAACATTGGCCATCCTACTTTTGTTTAACATATAGTTTTGGTTATTTTAACCCTATTTCAAGTTATTTCTAGACTTGTAATTAACTAGGTTAAAATTCCTAGTTAGTAAATTCTTGTGTATTTATACTTTATAATTCAAATATAAAGTTATATATTTTTCGGATTAACTTTATCGGGTTAATTTTTACCACTAACGGTATTTTACCCGTCTTTACTATTAACGTGGTTTGATTACTAAACCCGTTTTTGGGATGTTATAAGTCTACCCCCCTTAAAGAGGTTTCGTCCCCGAAACCTTATTTACGTAGTTCATTGGTTTAATCAAACGAACCTAGTTTTGTTTTCAAGGCTCCCGTTTCCTTTGGTCAAAAGTTTTCATGTATACTAACGCGTACGTCTTTCATGTGTAAGGCCTCGCGGGCCGTTACTTACAGCTTATAACCCTTTATCTTTATTGACTGAGTTGTCACTTGACCACTTACTCTCGTTAGTCTTTTAATAAGTCTATCCCGCGCTTGTGTTATATTAACAAGCGCTTGTGTTTGTTATGACGTTTTCTTAACTTTGAATAGTTTTACCGGCTAGACTAATTAGTCGCCGTCACTTCATACCCCGTAACTCACGTTACAACGTGATCATTTTCTTTATTTCTTTTCTTGTCCGTGAGCGTGTCACATCACGTTTAAGTTTAATTCAACGTTTCTTTATCATACTTCGTCTTTTCGAAAGTATCGTCTCACACTTATCGATGTTAAAACCCATACTCTTTGATATTTGTTATTTCCGAATTCGCCTTATAGTATTCATATTTGTTAAACTGTTATTTCTTACTAAAACTGAATTTTTAGTTTAACGTTTTTCTCTTTAACTATGTCAATTACTCATATCAAGGAAATTGAAAACCCATAATTTATTGTTTTCCGTTCTCGTTTTACGCGGGGATTCGTAACAAGTTCCCTCACCTTACACTATTGACCCGTAGGTTCCTTCACTTAACCTCGTAGGCTATTTCCTTAAGCTTTCACCTCTTTAAGGCGAGGCCCTTATGATCCCTTTGCTTCAATTCATGACCCGTGGGTCATTTTGGCCCCGTAGACCGTTACACTAATTAATATCTCGTAGGTTGTGATGATTCCGTAGATCATCTTTTATTCGAGTCTTTATTCAAATGTATATACGTTTATATACGCATATGGCGTTAAGGCACCCCTTTTTATGTTTAGAATTATTCACTTTTACTTTTTGGATTTCGTTTGACCTTGACCGTAGTCTAAGGCTACATTGTTTTCTTTCAAATTTTTTTTTCGACTTCGTGACTTCTAACGTCAATTACACGTCGATTTGCCCTATACTTACCGTTACCCGGTTCTTACCTATACTTCTTTACGTCCCATTACCCGGGTTCTTTTATTTTAATGTTTTTAACGCCTATGAATCCTTTACATAGGTTTATTAATATTTCACACTTTTATTTATTCGATTCGCGCTTACTTACTTTTGCAAGTGTCATCCTTTATTAAATTTGTTTGACTTGTTCGTGTGAAAATTCATCACTTATAAATGTCAAACTTCAGTCTTTGTTCGACCCGTTCAGCTTTGAAATAGTTGAACGTAATTTATCAAAATTTCTATTTGCAGTATGTTATCGTCCTTTAGTCATGACCCAAAACCCGAGTCTTTTTGACTTTCCATACGCGTTCCTGTTTCTCAGTCTACGCATGCGTTTAATTCCTTACCCATCAACCGGGTGTTTTACCGAAATCGTTATCATTGCACCCTTTCCGGTATGCATTAAGACTTCATTTCGATTTACTTGGTCATCTTAGCGAAATCCGTCGCTTTTATTCGACCATGTCTTTTATTCTTTACGTGGCCACCATTGGCGGCCTTATTAATTATGAGTGACGATTATCATCGTTATCCTTGCATTACTACGAATAAAGTTAACAACCTTGATTATCTTTTTCGTGTGGGCAACACCTTTGTTTTTATGACCCGGCGGATCATCTATACTTTAGTTTTACTTGCCCATATGGTTCACCATGGCCCTTTCGTCCAAGATGACTTATTTTCGTGAATTTTCTTTTGATCATTCATTTATATCATCATTTACATTAATCCTTGTCCCTTCTCTCGGGCTCATTATCCTAAGGTAATACGCTTCCGTCACCCGGCTGTGCGTTTACATTATTATCAACTATTTTGTTCATTTGTTTCATTTTGGTACTTTTTAATTTGTCCCATTCACCCCGTCCTTACTACATCGGATGTAAATGTGTCCGCTATAAGAAGTTCATGGTATCATATGCCACTACTTACTTGGCCAGAGTAAGCGATTAACACATGACACGCATGACCTTTTTATAGTTTTCACATCACGCCCTATGTAAGTAATGCCTCTATTTGTTTCTCTTGGAAACAATATCCCGAATACATTTTCTATTCGTTTTTCCAAGTTTCTAATTTACATATGCAACAATCATTCTCTACATGTTTGTTGCATATTGCTATTTGTGCGTTTACATTTAAAAGCGTGCACCTGGTAATGTTTGCCCCGACGGACGTTCCTTGCCATTAACCTTGTTCGCGGTCGTTACGCGATTTAGTCCTTAGTGAGCATGCTCCTCTTGTCATACTTCGGACCGTTCCTCTATCATATCCGTAATTTGTTTAACCCTCGTCATCTTCAAATGCGAGTTTCCTCCAATTAAAACATTCATAAAAGTTAGTAATGTCAACTTTACTAAATGCCCGTATCATAATACAAGGCTTTTCTACTATACGTGTTAACGCACGTAATTTTGTTAACTATATCTATTATTTAATTGAGGTATCGTATATTACACGACAACCCTATGTGTTGTTTACAACATTTTAACATGCTAAACCATTAAAATACACATACTTACCGGATTTGCGATCAAGCCTCGAACCGAACACACTTTACTTTTTAACCATGAGCTCTGATTACCAACTTGTAACACCCTTGTTATTATTTTAAAGGTTTTCGTATAAATTATGAAAATTGTTGGATCTGAGTTTCTTTTTGATTGTATTTTCGTTTGTAATTAAGATGGAAATGAAAGAGTTGTGCAGCGGAAATAAGATGAAAGCAAACTTTGCATACAATCAAACGAGAGTAATACTTTTATCAAACATCTTTTCACAAAGAACCGAATGATTGAATTTGTTTCAACAACGATTACAATGATTGATGTAAGAATGCAAACTCCCCCTCAGCCAGAGCTCAGTAGTTTGTTCGTGCAAAGAAGACGATTGATCAAAAGAGCTAATAGAACAGTACAAAGTACTGAACTATTTATAGGCACTTGCAAACTACTGAGCATCTTAGCTGACGTCACCATGAAAGTGACATCTAACCTCCTAACAAACTCTAACTACTGATCTATAAACACTGATGTACTAAACTACTGCTATTACATTATATTACATAAAAGACACTTAAAACTGCTGCTGCATCCTTCCACTGCTGTGAACCCAGCACTGCTTGTCCGGATCAGCAGTACTTGACCCAAGGCAGTAGATTGAGTCAACAGAGCTTTGGACTTCCATCAGTTCTTTGACTTTGGGCAGTAGATATAAAGCAGCAGTTGTAGGTCAGCACTTAGTATGATCAGCAGATAGGAGGTCAGCAGATATGAAACCACTTTCAAGGGGAGAGATTTGCATGAACCAACTGTAAACGTCTGCTTATTCTGGATCCACTGCTTTGATCCAGTTTTGGCTTTACATTATCTGTTCCTCTGATAGGGTTCATTCCCAACAATCTCCCCCTGGAACAGATAATGCCAAAACTCTTCATTATTTGTGGAAATCTTTATTGCCTCAACAACAGCTCCCTTATCTGACCTTTGAATTGTAGTTCAAAGTCTAGGGCATCTGTATCTTCATCATCCCTGCTGAGTGGAAGATCAAGGAGATCCTGCAAATCTTCAAGACTCAGGCCAAGAGCTTGTTCCCTTGATATTTTCTCCACTCCTCCACCAGACCTGAGCAAAGTCAATACGCAGGTCTGTTTGTCAGTTTCCCACTTTTGTATTTCTGAGCCTGGTGGGTTTCTTGGGAGATGTTTATTTGCAGAAGTATTTGGAGAGGCTGGCCTATTCATGACTGGCTGAGCAGTACTTGCAGTTTGATCCAAACCAAGAGTTTCCATGATCATTTTCTTTATACCCTCTTTTCCAAGGTCTTCACCTTCCATTAACTCTTTGATGGTTTCAGCAATCAGTTGTTTGTGTGGCCTTCTTTTGTAGATGGTAGCACCAACTGGAGCTGTGGATCTCCTGATTTGCAGCTTTGAAGGTCTTTTTGAAACCGCTGCTTCAGGATAGTCAGGATTTTGAGGAACTGTGGGATCTTTCTTTCTTAATTGTTCCAACCTTTTGTAAGTAGCCCTGACCATATCTTCTTTCCATCTAGCAACTTGTCTTTTGTTACCATAATCAGCTGCTACCAATTCCTCTTTCATCCTCTTCAGCTCTTCCTGTTTGTCAGGTACAGTCTTTCTAAATTTTGCCCAGTTAGGAGGAGTGTGAGTGACCTTCCTTTTTATCATGTCTTGAATTCTTGCAGCTTCATCTTCAAGCTCAGGAACAGTCCACTCTTTGTACATATATCTCTCTCCTTTGTACTTTTTGTGAGCCATGATGCTTTCAATGTAGTCTTTCTTCAGAGATTTAGCTGCTCTTTCAGAAATTTGTTGACTAACATTTTTTGCAAATTGCTCTAGGGATCTGACTTGTGTGAGCAAATATTGATAATTTCTTGAAATTTCTTTGTCAGACTTCCCTTGTGTGTTTCTTTTTGAGATATCCTCTGCTTGCTTGGCTTTGATTTCCAAGTATTCATCAACATTTTTAGGCCAAGGATATCCTTTTATTGATGGCAACCTCCTTTTGGCAGGGTCATCCTCATAGTAGAAGGATTTTATTTCATCTCTAACAGCTGCTAGTTCAAGAGGAAATTGAACACCTGCAGGAGGTAAGGGCTTGTACATTGGAACTGAAGAGAGAGGAACAGGTTTTGGTATTGTGACAAGAGCTAAAGATTTTGAAGATGTTGGTGACGAAGGTGTGTTATCATCTTTTAAAATTAGCCTTCTCCTTTTTGGTTTAGGAGAGACTGATGATGTTTTGAATGGAACAGTGGTTGTAGATGTAGTGGCAGTGGATTGTGATTGACTAACAGTTGTTGAAACAACTGGTGTTTCAACCACTGCTGTCATAACAACAGATGTTATAACATCTGCTGTCTTCTGCTGTATGTCAGCAGGTGTTGTTTTTGGTGGTGATGATGATAAAGCAGTAGATGTTGTGTGTGTTGAAGTGGTGTGTGTTGATGGAACAACTGTTTGGCAAGCAGTGGTTTTTGTAACTCCTGCTGCATCAGCTGTTTTGTACGGTGGTTTTTGAGCAGACTTTGAACGTCTGGTTGGAATGGACTTGGGTTGCCTTACTTTTCTAGTAGGCCTCTTCTTTTCCTCAACAGGATTTTCATGATCCCTTGACCCAGAAGTACCCTGATCTGGATGATCCATTCTGTCCACCCTGGCTTTCCTTTTGGCCTCTCTATCTCTCTTCACACTTGCAATTGCTTCTGCTAGTGCATTTGTTGTCATATCAATCTTCTTGCTGCCATCTGGCAAAGGGATCTTTTTGGTCATGTTCGAATTCTCTGGTTCAAGATAAAGACCATCTTCTATACCCTTCCTTTTCCACTCCTTAATTTTCTCCCCCTTTTTGGCATTATCTTCTGGGAGGTCATAAATGAAACGTACGTTTGGAGGAGCAGTGCCAGTGGTGTGCAAGATCTGAGTTTTGAGAGCTTTTAAGTCAGCCTGAGTGTTCTTGAATCTTGACTCCATTGCAGTTCTCAGCTGTTGTACATGTTTTTCATATTGCTGATCTGCTAATTGTGCTTGTTGTTGGAGAAAAGAATGAAATAGATTCCAGAGCTCATTTGTAGCAGGTGTCCTTTGTGGAGCAAGTGCTTGAGGTGGAACAGCAGTTGTTTGTACCTTTTGAACTTGTAACACCTGTTGTAGCATATCTTTGAGTTCTGCAACAGAGTTATCAAGCTTTGCAATACGATCCGTCAATTTCTGGTACTTTAAACCATCACCCAAGTTAATGGGATCATCTGATTTCCCACTAGCAGTGGTTTTATCAGTGGTAGATGTAGGGAATATACTCCAAACATTAACCACTGATGCCCTTTTTTCTTGGTACTGGGGTCTTCTTCCTTCAACACTTGACAACCTTTTGATGTTGCCAGTAGGATAAATAAATCCACTGGTGGTTGACAGAGGTGCTATAAAAGGAATTGCCTCCAAGGAAGTCTTATGAATGTAACCACTGTCCAAATGTAACCCAGTGGGTGTAACAGTTGTAGTGGCTGCTTCGCTTGGAATACCACCAAGAGTTACTTGTAACTCAAGGGGTGTAACCTCCTCAGGTTTTGTTGGTGGGTTAGCAAAGATTGATACATCAGACCCAGTCAATTGTTGAGGTATATTCTCATTAATAGGTGATTGAGAAGGACTGGATAATGCCTGGTTCAAATCAATTGCATCCAACAGTGGTTTTATTGGTGAAGGAATTGTGGATGTGATGGTTGGTGTAGAAATAGGATGTGTCCCGGGCATTGGACTGCGGATGATAGAAACGAGTGTTTCCAGAGCATCATGATGTGGAGACCCTATTTGTACAACCTGTTCTTTTTGTGAAGTAACAGGAGGAGTTTCAGCTATGGGTTGAGATATTTGTACCAACTGCTGTGAGGAAGTAGCAGCAGTGGTTTCTTGTGACTTTTGTGTTGTCACTGGCAGGAGCTCTGGTATCTCATCCTCCAGAGATGCCTTTTTGATGGTTTTGGGGGGTTTTTGTGATTTTCTTTTTGTGGGCTTTTTGGTGATTTTAGGTGTGGGTTTCAAAGCAGTTGTGCTGCTGCTTTGATTACCTTGAGCAGTGGGCTCAGCAGCAGATACCTGAGGAGCAGTTGTAACTGCTAAAATCTGCTCAGGCACCTCTGCTTGTGTTTTGCAGGGTGCTAACATCCTTGAAAAAGTTTCAGTAGTTAAACTATTTATTTGAATAGGATCACCCTGGTTTATTACAGCTAAATCATCCTTACTGAATTTCTTTGAAAAATAGTAACCTAAAAACCTTGGAAACAGTAAGAATGATTTTGTTTCAACATTATTAACCAAATCTTTAAAAATTTCCCGAGAATAGTTAAAATTTTCTCCTTGAAGAATAGCATATCCCAGATTTTGAATCTTTAAAGGGATTTCATTAAAAGAAGTGGTTTTGTTGGAAACACATAGTAGGAGGGTATGAAATAAAAATCTGGTTGCAGAAGGAAAATAACCTTTTTCTAAGGTAATTTTCTTCATCATTGTGGCTTCATACCCTCGCTCAATGAAGTCAATTTTTAACTCGTTTTTAGTGAAAGAAATTTTACCTTCCTGATCACCGAGTTGAAAGACCTCTGAAATGGATTGTGGCGTGATTTGGACAGCTTTACCCTTTATAGAAGAGTTTATGGTGGTTGCAGTGTCGCCTTGTTTTTCAAGGGTTGCATTTTTCCAGAACTCCCTTTGGGTCGCCAAATAGATTGGTGCATCGGCAGTGATCAAGGTTTTGTACTTTGATTTTGCCATGATATCAATGATGGAATCGAAAACGTTGGTGGTTCCTGGTTTTGTGAGAAGACCCAGGAGATTGTGAGATGGTTTGTGTGGAATTTCAGTGGAGATTGCCTTTGGAGAGGCTGTTTTCGATGAAGATTTGGATGAGGGTTTTGAAGATTTCTTTGATTTTGTCATTTTGAGGATGATTGATCGAAGAAATTTGTGAAGAAATGTGAAGAAAAACTGCTTTGAGAAGAGAATTTTTAAGAATTCAATTCGACAGTAAAACCCTGTTTTGGTGGTGAGTGGGGGATTTTATAGGGAAGAAAGTGAATGCTGAGGTGGCAGCCGTTACAAAAGGTCTGACCAATATGTACTGTCCACGTGACAACCCCTGTTGAAAGTGAAGGACAGTACTTTTGTTGAAAGTGACTGATGAAGGCAGTGGTATGAAAGCAGTGGATGATTTTTACTATCAGTGGATAGCATATCAGTGGATAAGACACTGCTTTTGAACAACAGAGTTTATCAAAATAATGAGAGAGCAGGGGTTGACTTTCAGCAGTGGATAGACTTTTGAAGTAGCAGACTTTTGAACAATCAGTGGTTAATGGCAGACTTTTAAGGACTTAATGAAAAATTTTCATTTTTAACTATTTTTAAGGATGGAGTTTGATTTTCTGAAAACATTTTGTTGCTTTTATTCATAGAAAAACAAGATGTTGCTTGTTAATCCATGTTCAGCATCCCAATCCTAGAGACCAAACTTTCAAAAGTGGCTGTATCAAGTGCTTTTGTGAGCACATCAGCCAGCTGGTCTTTAGTTGGGACATGATGCAGAGAAATCAAACCTTTTTCATAGCAGTCCCTCACAAAGTGATGTCTGATGTCAATATGTTTGGTGGTTGAGTGGGAAACTGGATTTTTGATGATATTTTCTGCTGCCTGACTGTCCAACATGAGTGGTGTCTTTAAGGCAGTGATACCAAAATCCAGCAACTGATTTTGAAGCCACAGGAGTTGGGCTGTACAGCTTGCAGCAGCAATGTATTTAGCTTCAGCAGTGGATGTCGAAACAGCTGCTTGCTTTTTGCTTTGCCAAGAAACTAAGCAGTCACCTAGAAACTGGCACCCTCCTGATGTGGACTTCCTTGTGGTGTGACATCCAGCAAAGTCACTGTCTGAGAAACCTGAAAGCTTGATGTTCCCATTAGCTGGATACCAGATACCAAGTGTGGGAGCACCTTTTATGTATCTGAAGATCCTTTTTACAGCAATGAGATTTGATTTTCTGGGAGCTGATTGACTTCTTGCACAGACACATGTTGCAAACATGATGTCTGGTCTAGATGCAGTTAGGTACAATAAAGACCCAATCATGCTTCTATAAAGTGTTTGGTCAATCAGCTCATCTTTTTCATCAGACATGACCAGCTTATTTGTTGCCATGGGTGTGCTGCATGGTTTACAATCATTCATATCAAATTTGGTTAAAAGTTCTTTAGCATATTTGCTTTGATGAATGAAAGTTCCATTTTGCAATTGCTGTACTTGGAGACCAAGAAAGCATTGTAGCTCACCCATTGCACTCATTTCAAACTCAGATGTTATGAGTTCTCTAAACTCTTCACACATTGAGTTACATGTGCTTCCAAAAATAATGTCATCCACATAAATCTGGACAATCATTAAATCCTTCCCTCTCCATTTTAAAAACAGTGTTTTATTAATGGTACCTCTTTTGAAACCATTTGAGAGTAGGAAGTTGGAAAGAGTTTCATACCAGGCTCTTGGTGCTTGTTTCAAGCCATACAAGGCTTTGTTTAGCCTGTAGACATGATCTGGATAAAACGGATCCTCAAAACCTGGAGGTTGACAAACATACACCTCTTCTTGAATTGTACCATAGAGGAAAGCACTTTTGATATCCATTTGAAACACCTTCATATTGTGGTTGACAGCAAAGGCCAGGAACAGTCTAATTGCTTCTAATCTTGCAACAGGGGCAAATGTTTCATCATAATCAATCCCCTCTTCCTGTCTGTAACCTTGAACCACAAGCCTGGCTTTATTCTTGACAACAATACCCCTTTCATCAGTTTTGTTCTTGAAGACCCACTTTGTGCCAATGGGACTAGCCTCTTCTGGCAGTGGTACAAGCTCCCATACTTGTTGTCTTTTAAACTGTTGGAGCTCCTCTTGCATGGCTTCTACCCAGCTGTTGTCTTTCAGTGCCTCTTGGTACTTGACTGGCTGATGGAGTGATAGAAAACCAGCAAAAAGACAAATGTTTTGGGTTTGGCTTCTTGTGAGCACCCCTTCATTTATGTTGCCAATGATTTGATCAGGTGGATGAGATCTCAAGAAGATTAAATCTCCTTGGTATGGTATGATGGCATTGGTTGGTGAAGGCTGCAAATGTGTATCATCTGAGCTAACCACTGCTGGGGACTTTGATGCTCCAGCAGTGGTTTCAAAAGGTGGTGGAATAGGAGGTAGTGAGGTGGACAACTGCTGGCTTTTATCCACTGTTTGAGGACTTTTGTCAGCGGTGTTTGAGGATGTGGAAGCAGTGGTTGATGGGCTACTTTGGTCAACAATTGTTGAGGTAGCAGTGGTAGAGCTTTGACAACTGTTTTGAACAGCTGATGCTTTTCCCTTTGTGGCAGACCTTTGAGGGATGATGATTTCATACCCATAGTCTGGTGTTGTATCCTCTGATGGACCTGCACTGTTAGTCTTGACAGCAGTATTTTTAAAAGTGAATTTTTCAAGATCAAATAGATCTGCAGGATTTGCTGGGATTTTCATTGACGAAAGTTCATTGAACTTAACATTCAAAGTCTCCTCCACTGCCTTGGTCCGTGTATTAAACACTTTGTAGGCCTTGGCAGTGGTTGAGTATCCCAGATGATAACCACAATCAATTTTGGCTGCAAATTTTGAAATGGAATCTTTTAAATTCAAAATAAAGCATGAGCAGCCAAACACTTTGAAATATGAGATCAGTGGTTTAATTTTATACAGAATTTCATAGGCAGTCTTTTTGTGCCTGGGGTTTATTAAAACTCTGTTCTGAACATAGCAAGCAGTGTTTACTGCCTCTGCCCAGAAAGTTAAAGGCAAACCTGAATCTGCAAGCATGGTTCTGGCAGCCTCAATCAGAGTTCTGTTCTTCCTTTCCACTACCCCATTCTGCTCTGGTGTTCTTGGGATGATGTACTGCCTTACAATCCCTTTCTTCACACAGAAGGCATCCAACTCCCTATTTTTGAATTCTGTACCATTGTCACTCCTGAAGCTTTTTACTGGAAGGTCAAATTGCTTTTCAACCTGTATTACAAAGTCTTGCAAAATGCCTGCAGTTTCATCTTTTGAGTGCAAGAAGAAAGTCCATGTGAACCTAGAAAAGTCATCAACAATAACCAAACAATATCTCTTCTTTTTAAGGCTCATGACTTGAACTGGGCCAAACAAATCCATGTGTAGCATTTGCAGACACTGGGTTGTTTTGGACTCTTCAATGGACTTATAAGAACTTTTATGCTGTTTTCCTTTTAAACAGGAAATGCAATGTTCAGGACATGAAAACAATTTTTGTGGTAGGCCTCTCACCAAACCATTTTTTGAAATTTCTGTGATTGTCTTAAGATTTGTGTGTCCCAGCCTTCTGTGCCAAAGTTCTGTCTCTTTGTTAGAGGCAGCTGAGAACAGACAGGCATCAGCTCTGGGACACTCTTTTGACATGTCAACAACATAAACATTGCCACTTCTTTGAGCAACAAGTTTAGTATGACCAGATTTAATTATTGCTTCAATCTTTTTGACCATTTCTGGTCCAACAATCCTACAACAGTCTTTTGTGAAGAATGACCCAAATCCCTTGTCACTCATTTGGGACACACTCAGAAGGTTGAATTTTAGATTGTCTATTAGATTGACATTTTCAAATTTTACATTTCCAGATTGCACTGTACCAGACCCCAGAACCTTCCCTTTACTATTATTCCCAAAGGATATATCACCCCCACCATGGATTTTAAAGTCTTTGAGGAGGGCTTTACATCCTGTCATGTGCCTGGAGCCTCCACTATCTACATACCAAAGACTATCAAAGCATGCAGAAGCTCCCTGCACATGAAGTAAAAGGATTAGTTCATTAAGGTCTCCAAAGCCAACAAGGCTTTGGATGGGGTCTCAACAGTGTCTGGAATGGATGCAAGATGATGGACAGTGGTTAGGTCAGGGGTTTGAACTGTTTTAGGACAGTGTTTCTCTAACCACTGTTGTGGGTCCTGACCAATCATCTGCTGGTAACCAAAAGGATGCCTGTTCACTTTGGGTTTAGAGGGCCTTTTGTAGGCCTCATAAACGTGTGGAATCCTTTGGTAAGACTGTTTTTCTCTGCCTTTTTTGAACTGATTGGCAGGGGGTGCATCAGTAACCTGAACATCTCTTTTGACAGATGTTTGGTTCAGCTGTTTTGTAACAGCTGTTTGTACTGGCACAAACAGTGGTTGTTTCTTGGTGAATTTGACAGATGATGAGGATGATGGTGGACTCAAGGATGTTTTAGCCATGTACTCATTCTTTTTCACATCAAAGTTTTTGAGGTACACACATCCTTGAGTTTTGTGGTTTGTTTTCCCACAGACAATGCAGCTTTCTGCTGAAACAATGACACTTGTTTTGTTTAGATCATAAGCTTTTAAGTGGAAACAGTCTTTTGTTAGATGATTCCTTTTCTCACAGAATTCACAAAACAAGTTATCAATTTTTTCTTTCTTCTTTCTCTTTTCAGATTCCTTTGCAGCAGAGGTTTTAACCACTGCTGGGATATCTTTGAGAGGTATGACTTTAGCTTTTGGAGCTTTAGCACCATTAATTGATGTAAAGTCCATTGGCTTGAAATTTTCAAGAATATCACACTCATCAGACCATTTTGGTTTAAACTGATGATCTTCAAGCTCCTTGAAAGTGGAGGAGCCCATTGGTCTGTTAAGTGTGATTTTGTTACCAAGTTTGTCAGTGGTTTTCACTTCTTGGCCATTCTTGTTTGTGGGGATAAGCTCAGTAGCTTCATCAGTGGTTTGAACAGAGTTTTCAAAAGCAGTGTTTTCATCATCATATTTTCTATACCCAACCCCAAACTTCACATTGCTTTTTCTCTGTTTTTCAAGCATAACCTCATATCCTTTGCAGGATTCCGCCCATCTTTCACAAGTAATCTGGGCAGACTCCAACTCCTTTTTGCAAACTTGGTATTTTTCTACCATAGTTTGAAGTTGGGTTTTGGTTATACTTTGCTCTTCTTTTAAACAGCTGATTTCCTTTTCTTTTTCAGTCAATTTGTTTTTAAGTTCTTTTAAAGAGCTTTCAAATTTGACCTCATCAGTTAAGATTTTATCCCGAAGGTTTTCATTCACCTCTTTGATGTTAGCAAAAGCAATTATGCAATTGTCTGAACACAGTTTTTCAAGAACTTGAGGAGATACCTTGGCAGCTGCCATCATTGCACAATCACATTGATGATCTTTATCATCATCAGCTCTTACCTTCTTTTCACCAGCCTTTTCTTCTTTCTCTTCTTCTTTGTCCTCTATGGACCATGGATCTGTCATTGGTTCAATCAGAGTACCTGAACTTTCTTCCAACAGTACTTCATCAGCCACAGCAGTAATCACTGCTTCAATCACCTCTTCCACTGTTTCAAAGCACTGCTGTTCCTCCTCAGCTTCAACCCCCTCCTGTATTGACTCTAGTGCCATCAAACAAAACTCATCATGTGAAGAATCATTAGAAGCATAGAGTGCAAAATTTTCATCACAAAGATCATCAGGCATACTGCTCCAGTCAACAAACCCTTGAGTGAAAAAGCTTTGTTGATCTGGTTGTGTTGCTGCTGGAGCAGTGGTTTGAGGTGAAACAGGTTGCACTTGTACCTGTGGAACAGGGGTTTGAACATATTGGATTTGTGGAACAGTAGTTTGGACATAATGTACTGGCACAGGGGCAGCAGCATAGTGAGCAGTGTTCACTTGAGCTGCTGGGGCATATTGGGCATAATGCACAGTGTTTTGGTTTTGAGGTCTAGGATTTGAGCTAGGATGAGTAATTATGGGACCAGTATTTTGACTCCTACATTCCCTAGCGAAATGTCCCAACCTATTACACTTGTAGCACTTGATTTTCGATTTATCCAACCCAACCCTTAGATTCCCATGCAAACCTGGGAATTTTCTCCCTGTTCTTTTATAGAACTTGCTAGTTCTAACACTTAGCAAAGCCAGTTGGTGCAGGATGTCCATTTCCTCTAAATCAGTGGGATCAAAATGTTGCAAATCATTTAGTTCAAAGCTTAAATTATCTGACATCTGGTTTTCGTTTGCAGTGAATGCATAACTTGCAGAGTGAGGATCAGGGTTGTTAAAGTTAGCTCCAGCAGTTATGTCAATGAAATGGTCATAACCCTGGTCCTTACCACTGCTCCCAGATTCTTCTTGACCCAAAAGAGCAGTGTTACCGAATGTATAATCATCAACGGCTTTTCCTGACTCTTGTAACTTCCTTTTCTGGTTCAACTCCCTTTCGTAGGTCAGGAGTCGACCATGGAGTTGGGTCAAGGTCAGATCCTTGAACTCAGGTGAATTTCTGGTGACAAAGGCTATAGTGTCCCATTTTTCGGGCATTGACCTGAGGAACCTGCTGTTTTGAGTTGAGTTTGTAAAAGTGGTATTAACAAGCCTCAGTTCACTGATGAGACAACTAAACCGCTCAAATTGTTGAGTCAGTGATTCACCTCTAACATGACAAAACGTTTCGTACTGTTGGTTCAGGATTTCCCTATTGTTTTCTATGACTTCTTCAGTACCTCCAAACTGTTCCTTAAGTGCGTCCCACAATTCTTTGGCACTGTTACAATGTAACAGTCCAGCATATATTTCATTGGGCAGCGCTGATGCTATGATGCTAAACGCTTTAGCATCTAGTTCGATCTTTTGAAAATCAGTTTCGGTGTAATTTTCAACTGGTTTTGGAACGAACTTTTTAGCATCTTCAGCGCTTGGCACTGAAGGAACATGAGGACCAAAGGTGACAGACCTCCAACAACCTGTGCTTTGTTAAGCGAGGATGTGGCCCATCCTCCTCTGCCAGATGTTGTACTCATTTCTTTTTAGCATAGGTGGTTTAAAAAGTGAGCCGATGTTGTTTTTATCATCCTGAGATTGTGACGTCATTCTTGTTGTTTTCCAGACACTGAGAAATCAACTTTAATGGTGATTTATCCTTGCTCTGTTTTTCAACGGACGAACAAACGATCAGTATCAACTGTTATGAGCTGAACTATTTACGTCAAAATGATTGTTAAATCAAATTTGACTGTCCAAGCTCTGATACCAATTGTTGGATCTGAGTTTCTTTTTGATTGTATTTTCGTTTGTAATTAAGATGGAAATGAAAGAGTTGTGCAGCGGAAATAAGATGAAAGCAAACTTTGCATACAATCAAACGAGAGTAATACTTTTATCAAACATCTTTTCACAAAGAACCGAATGATTGAATTTGTTTCAACAACGATTACAATGATTGATGTAAGAATGCAAACTCCCCCTCAGCCAGAGCTCAGTAGTTTGTTCGTGCAAAGAAGACGATTGATCAAAAGAGCTAATAGAACAGTACAAAGTACTGAACTATTTATAGGCACTTGCAAACTACTGAGCATCTTAGCTGACGTCACCATGAAAGTGACATCTAACCTCCTAACAAACTCTAACTACTGATCTATAAACACTGATGTACTAAACTACTGCTATTACATTATATTACATAAAAGACACTTAAAACTGCTGCTGCATCCTTCCACTGCTGTGAACCCAGCACTGCTTGTCCGGATCAGCAGTACTTGACCCAAGGCAGTAGATTGAGTCAACAGAGCTTTGGACTTCCATCAGTTCTTTGACTTTGGCCAGTAGATATAAAGCAGCAGTTGTAGGTCAGCACTTAGTATGATCAGCAGATAGGAGGTCAGCAGATATGAAACCACTTTCAAGGGGAGAGATTTGCATGAACCAACTGTAAACGTCTGCTTATTCTGGATCCACTGCTTTGATCCAGTTTTGGCTTTACATTATCTGTTCCTCTGATAGGGTTCAATCCCAACAAAAATAAACATGTAATTGTACATACGTAATGTTGAATAATACGGGATAATTAAAACTTTTACAATTTGAAAATAATACAACTTAATGAATTTGAGTTCGTCGTTTAAAGTAACGACGAAACGTCGTGCGGAAGCTTTTAACTTTATCGTGTTCGGTTCTTCTTCGAGCTTGATCTTCATCCAGGCACTCTTGGCAATCACCTATGATCAAAACCAACTTAAAAGTTAGTTTTGATAGTTAAATAACAAGTTTAAACAAGTTATATGGGATTAGAAATCAAGGCATTTGAACAAAATAATTAAATACAAGAAATTATATATTTTGTTTTCAGCCCCTTCACCCGGCCGTGTCAAAAGATCACCCGACCGTGTCAGCTTAACATATATTTTTCACAGCCCCTTCACCCGCCCGTGTCAAAAGTTCACCCGCCCGTATCAACTCTGCACATTTATTTTTCATCAAATTTGCATCCAAACTTATCCAAACTCATTTTATTTTCTTGGGGTTCGTTTCTTAACATGTCTAAGCTATCATCCATTACCCGGATCCATTATTCATATAGTTTACGCTCCCGTTACCCGGTTTACGTTTTTCTTTATTACACTTAAGCCAACATTTTACCACCTACTTTATTTTGACCCGTTTAGAAGTTTTCATGCATTTAAGCATCAAACTCGCATTTCTCTTTGTACACTTCGTATTTCCATTTTTTAAATAGCATCTTATATTCCGCATCAACTATTTTGTAGTGGATTTAACATAACGGACCGTTATTCTAAATTTTACCCTTTGGATAGTCATTCTACGTAATTGACCCGTTCTTAGGCATTTGACTCTCAAGGTTTATACTTACAACTCTTACATATATCTAAGAGTTGCATAATCATAATACTAGTATCTAAACGACCTCTAAGGGTCATTTGCCTAATTTACAAATCATGGGCGTTTTGGTCATTTTTAGTCCCTCATTTACGACGAAGGACTCTCGCTAATTATTTGACCCATATTTGCATGTTTATCTAGCAACTCAACTATGCGTACCTGGCTCAGGTAAACGTATTGACCCGTTTACATAACTTTTTGCTTTAAATCTTTCTAGTTAAAGCAACGCAAGCTTATGTTATTTTCCTGTGATTACAAAACTCAATAAGCGATTGTCAAATGTTATTGTCAAATGGTGTTAACCACATCATTTGACCCATTTAGTCTAATTGACCATTTGTCCGTATGAGATGGTATTTAATTACCATTTCACCCCTTTAAACCTATCCCGGTTTTCCTTTGAACTTGTTTTACTTAAAACCGTTTTTATTTATTCGTCATTACATGACTAATTTACCGCTTTACCCCTTTTTTACTATAATTCATAATTTCTTACCATTTTCCCTCATTTTGACTCTCATTGAATCGTGTCGGAATATCATATATCAACCACTTAGTAGCATTCATATCTATACATGAAATTAAGTAACTTTGCAAATAATGTAAAGGGGCGTAAGCTCTACTTACCTCGCATCCGAATACACTTTCTTCTTGTGCTTGATTCGTTTGACCGCTTCTTTCCCAAGCCTCCACCTAGCTCGTTAGGCGACAAACTATCATCATTCACAAGGTGGTTAGATTTGTCATTACAATTCACGACTATTCCACCTTACGTATTTTTTTTATGTCGAAACCACTATTCGACTTTATCATTGGTTAGTTTGACTTGTATAGGTCAACTATCTTAAATCATACAATAGGCATAATTAAGTTAAATCAACAATATGATTAGAACTCGTTTTAACCCTTATTTCACGTATTTAGTCAAAAAAGGCAATTACGCGTTTCATTCGTAATTTCAACATATAAACATTCACTTAGGCATTTTAACAAACACCTTGCGGGCATAATTTCTCACAATTTATTATCAAGCTCAATACTTGTCATTTAGCCATGGTTAACATCAACTAAGCATGTTTACATCAATTTTCACCTTAACAAAATCTGAATTTACTTCCTAGAACTCAAATTACACTAGAACAACAATTAAAATTCTAGTGTTTAACATGTTCCTACAACACCCACTTATCACGTTCAATGGTGATTGTGA
The DNA here is from genome assembly GCA_030545235.1 of Helianthus tuberosus. Taxonomy (NCBI): domain Eukaryota; kingdom Viridiplantae; phylum Streptophyta; class Magnoliopsida; order Asterales; family Asteraceae; genus Helianthus; species Helianthus tuberosus. Next base: position 84,433,458 of record CM060431.1, on the reverse strand, counting down.
ATTCACAAGAAATAAGCATGATTTCAACTTGTATTTGTCTAGGGTTTGTCCCTAGACACTATATTGTTCCTAATTCATCATAAAACAAACATGCAACCATAAATTTCAGATTTTCCCAATTTCATGAGAATTTCGAGGTGAGAGTTTTCATCAAATTTTACATACCTTGTAATCCTCTTGTGATGAGGATCACTAATCTATGCTCTAATTTCGATTTCAGCCGGGATTGAGCCTTCAATTTGAGAGTTTAGTGATGTTTAGGGTTTTGAGAGTGGGGAATCGCCCCTTCCTGCTTCTGTACGACCAGACATCTCAATTGAGGTGTTTGGTTTTGTTTTTAATTAAAACTAATACTACCACTTTCAATTTTAACAACATTGGCCCTCCTACTTTTGTTTAACATATAGTTTTGGTTATTTTAACCTTATTTCAAGTTATTTCTAGACTTGTAATTAAGTAGGTTAAAATTCCTAGTTAGTAAATTCTTGTGTATTTATACTTTATAATTCTAATATAAAGTTTTATATTTTTCGGGGTAACTTTATCGGGTTAATTTTTACCACTAACGGTATTTTACCCATCTTTACTATTAACGTGGTTTGATTACCAAACCCGTTTTTGGGATGTTACACTTTATCCCTTTCTCTGCTCACATACTAATTAAGGAGAAACCTCAACTGTAGAAAGTTGCTTGCTACCCCATCTGGTGTTAAATCGATGCGTGTCGGTGTGCCTGTTGCACAGATATGAGGGGATGTAACCCGTGAACGAGATGGGGTTGGCGTTTGAAAGGAAGAAAACTCAGGATACGTCGCTCCTGTTGGGGTGTTTCCCGGAGTTGAGAACGAGGTGGGCATAGCCGGTGGAGTTTGGCTAGCATTAGGTGTTGAAGTACGTGGTACTTGGTTCACCTCACCCGAATATTCGCTTTCAGATATGATGGTTTTAACGAAGTTGGAGCTACATTACTGGTCTTCAAAGATGAACTTAGGTGCATATCCCCATAGTGGGCGCCAACTTGTTGCTACGACAAATATGAGAACAAGAATAGTGGAGGGACTGGTTAGGCAAAAGGGTTCAAGAGTCTTGATTTACCTAACAAGGATCGCGGGTCCCCCTACGTAAGGTTAGATCACTCTTCTATTGATTGCTTAGAATTCAGGGTTGAAGGAGATTCAACCCAGATTTGATGCATGCAATGTGATAGTGTTATTGAATATGAAGAATAGAACATGCAATGTGCAAGTTCTAGAGAGAGTGTGAGATTTCAGAATGTTTGGCTTAATGACTAAGGATGGTCATTTATAGTGAAAGGGGAAGCCAAGAGTAGAAACCTTTGACTAGTGATCCGGTGATGCAGTGAGGGGGTTGCTCGTTTTGGTAGATTGAAGGCTTCAGATCTGCGGGTAATATACTGTCTCTTCTCACGTGCCCCTTTTGCGGCTGAGTGAGAGAAGTCACACGTAAAGCGTGATGGGACATGACACTGTGTAATGCTTTTTGCTGTTCACCACAGCTGGTAGTCTATTTAAGCTATTTTGCACTTATAGTTAATTTGTTGAGCTTCAGCTATGAAGACTCAAAACCAGTTGGTCCGACCAGGTCAGAGGAGAGCTTCAGATGACCTAGCAAGAACCTGCAAGATCACAAGGAAACAAGCACACCGTTAGCCTCGTCACAGGGAGGGGGGCCTCTCTGTGACCAAGCTCGGGCGTGAGAATAAGTATTTGTGAGGAGGAAGTAGGTCAGGAAGAGAGAGAGGATAGTTTAGAGATAGAGAATAGCGATTACCCCTTTTTGGAGGTCTAAGTGTGGTATTTATAGTCTTTGGGTATGCTGACGTGGCGAGTTAGTTAGGGTCGGACCAGTCATTGTCAGGGCAGTTAAATTTGTGGTCCCCCAATTAGTTATGGCGTATCAATGTATCCCGTTGTTCCGTCTACAGCGTGAGGTGCGATCCGACCTTTGAGTGATATAGTTCGGTTCAATGTTTGCTGATGATTCGGTCCGATCAAGGACGTATCCTCATCAAGTCCCCCTAGTTCGTAGCATTTCCTAGGTAAAAGCTTCGAACTATAGCGGCGTAATTCTTGGCGGGCTGATCCCTGGATTTATCGTTTGCTGATTTTTTTGAATTTTAAATTTCTGGGCGGTGATTTTTGCTGGGTAACAGACGGTCACTTTATCTTTTCCTCTGACGTGACGTTTGAAATGCGTCAGTTTTCGTGACGTGTCACTCTTTGATTGGTTGCCATTGAGGCGGTGTATTATCCCTATAAAAAGGGGGAAAAAGTAATTTTTTGTTTTCACTTTTTACTTTATCTTCTCCATCCCTTTGTCTGAGGCGAACCTATTCATCGAGCAGGTTAGTACCCTTCTTTTTAGTATGGCGAACAAGAGTAATCTATCCGGTTGCTTCAACATTTTGAGAGAAATGGTTTACAGTGGTACATAGATAATTATGCAATTCCTGCCTCATTACACCCCGTTCTCCCCGAAAAGAATACGCCTATTTATCCTTTTGTACGGGGGAAAATAGGGGTTTACACTCGCCTTTTCGATTACTGTAACTATCGTCTACCTCTGACGAAGTTCTTGATCGAAGTTCTTTTATTTCACGAGGTTCATCTTTCTCAAATGAACCCTTTCGGCCTTGCCAAGGTGTGTCACTTTGAGTTAGCTTGTCGTGGTTTAGGATCCGACCCGGATTTGGATGTGTTCCGGGCTTTTTACAAGCTGAATCGGTTCGGTAGCTGGTACACCTTCGAAGTTAGGAAAGATCACTTCTTCTTGGTTGATGATCGGTGCGTTCCGGAGTTTATGACGTGGATATTGAAGAAGTCGCGCCTTCCACCCCCTTGATGTGTTAAAAATTCAACATATAAATTTCATCAAATGAGGCATAAAACTAACCCTTTTTTAGTACTAATGTTGGAAAAAGTGTGCTTTTGTCTTCCTTTTGTATTTTCAGGATTAAATGAGCTCAAATTAACAAAAGAAGCAAAAAGACATCAAAATCTAACATAAATACAAGAAAAGGAACAAGACGTGGCATGCCCGACCCCACGACATCATCTTCCCAAGCAAAACCAGAGATCAGAAGCCTGAACATGCCCCGTGCTCAGCCAGCACGGGGGCGTGCCCAAGTGTCAGCAGAAAAGACAAAGTGGTAGAAGTTTCTATTGCCCACCACGGGGCCGTGCTCAGCGGACACGGGGCCGTGCTCAGCGGACACGGGGCCGTGCTCAGCGGACACGGGGCCGTGGTCAACTATAAGATTCGCACAATCCAGCAAATCTGCAAAGTACAAAGATTCTTCTGCACCACGGTGTCGTGCTCAGCGGACACGGGGGCGTGGTCAACTAAAAAGACAAAACAACATTAAATGAAGAAAGAGAAGGATGTGGACACGGGGCCGTGCCCACTGGACACGGGGCCGTGCCCGAGCTTCTATTCAACCTATAAATAGAAGTGTTTGGCTCAAGCTCAAACCATCCCTTGGCACACCACCTCTCTCACACTTCACCCACCACCCACCACCACCATAACACCATCATCCACCACCATCATCCATTGTCCATCGTAGAGTGTGTGAGTCGTCTCGGGATCCAAGATTGATCGTAAGAGTTCTTGACAATCAAGGCCATGTTTGCCTAAGTCTCTTATATCACTTGGTGAAGACAAAGTGTCTAGTGTAATACTTTTTATTTCTAATCTTTTGGACTTTTTACTTGGTTTTGTATTAATGACTTTAATAACTAGTTGCTTATGTTGAAGGTGATCTTTCCTTATCGTTTGTCCGTGGTGTCTTGGCATTATTTTACTGTCTATATAAAATAAAAGATTTTCACCATTCATATCTCCACGGTCTATATGGAGGTATGTTGGCTACCTGGTTGGGGGTTAAGGGAACGGTTTGGTAAAGGTCTTGCCATTGTTCAGCGTTTAGAGGTCCTGCAATGGACCTGGGTCAAATTTAGTAGGACCTCCTTCAATACTTAACGGTCTTGGATGGCGGGGGTCCAAACTCTTTGATCCCCTCATAAGTTAACTACTATTAATACTATAACCCGGCTATTTAGGACTGTATCCCTGCTGACTCAGACTACTTAGTCGAGGGTAACGTCACCTCCAAAAGAGGGGCCTACCATAATTTGCATTAATAACTTAATTAATTATCTTCCAATAATCCACCCTTTTAGAATTGTATCCTTGCTGACTAAAACTACTGGGGTGAGGGTAACGTCACCTTCAAAAGAGGGGCCTACTACAATAACTAAGATAATCTCTTAACTATGTGCAATAGTGCGGAAATAATCAAAGGTTACACTAGATACCAGTCGGAACCAAGTGATTCATCTTGTCTATCTGTTTTTCTTTTTATTTTATTTTTCAACATTTAGTTAGTTTTTATTTTTCTTACTTAAAAAACATTTTTCTAAACTTTTTATTTTGATTAGACGTTGAGGATAAACCGATACTAAAAGCTCTTGTGTCCTTGGACGACCTCGGTATCTTGACGACACTATACTACGCTCACGATGGGTGCACTTGCCCATATGTGTGTTAGTAAAATATCGTGTTTTATAAATTTAAAACTTGGCTAAAAATAAGTGTTAAAGGGGCTTAAAAATATACACCTAATATATATAACACTTCACACGCATCACCCTCTTCCTGAAGACTTCGAGTTTAACAGAGATTTATATGTGAATTTGATTAAGGAAGCTGGACATATACAGAAGTATCCGGAACACATCCTTGTCATGGGGCAGATTAGCACGATCTGGGCCGAACAAGAGTGGTATCCTACCCTCAAGTGGAATAAAGAGAGTTAGTTATGCGGTGCTTCTTGAATTTGTTTTGTTTATTTTACTCGTTTTGTATGCTTTACGTCATGTCGCACTATAGATATTATTTATCGTTTGTTTTTGTGCAGCTATGGGTTTAAAGGAAGCTTTGAGATTGAAGTCTTTTGATTCTAAGGAGCTCGACATCCGGGCCACAAAGACATCGAAAGGTGATCCTCCGTATCTAAGCGTTGTGCAGGAGAATCTTTATCAGATTCGGGAACCCGAGGCTCCGGATAATCAGGGAGGTTCAGCCGGTCAAGGAGGTTCAGGTTTGGTTCCTGCGGCACGAATAGTGGATATTGTTCCGGCTCAGGCTGCGGTGGTGGTTGGTGGTGATAAGGGCAAGAAAACAAGTTCGAGTGGGACGAAAGGGTCTGGTTCCAAATTTGTTATCGAAGACGAAGGAGAACATATTTCTATCGAAAACGAAGGAGTGCATGCCGAAGGGTATGAAGAGGGTGATGATGGTGATGACAAAGAACGTCCTCAAGTCAGTTTGAAGAGAAGACGGACTACTTCTTCTAAGTCCGGTCCGAAAGTTAAACATATGAAAACGAAGATGGACTTTAAAACTATTACATTGGATGACGATGAGGAAGATCAAGCCACCGACTTCGCTACTGCTGGGGGTTTGTTGGCAAACCTGGACGCCTATCTCCATGGTGGTCGTACCCCAAGGGATCATCCGGTTAAGGTTCCGACGAGCCCGTTATCCTTTGGAGGGGCAAATACCAAAGTTTTGGAAGATATTCATATGCCCGATCCCCTTTCCTTTAAGAAGATTGAACTGTCACACCCCAACCGATGGTGGAATCATCGGGGCATGGCACTGAGCGAAACAGATTGTCCAGAAGTTTCCATAACAACTATCATTACCATTCAAATTAAATTAACATGTCACATACCATGTATCAAATAGTAAACAAATTATTGCAGATAAACATCAAGACAATTCCGACAACTCAGATTTAAACATAAATAGTTTGTTTATTGCTTTCTAGGATCCCTTTTCCTAGCTTCGATTTCATCACAGTGCAGAGAGCATCCTAGACCTTTCCTAGCCTCAAGTTCACAGCATGCTAGGCATGTACACTTCCTAAGCACCTGTCACATACGTTAAAATAAAGTCAATACATAAAATGTAAAGGTGAGCATACAACTAAATAAAGAATCTTGGAAATCCCGACACTCTACGACAAGCCCAAAAAACCTTCTTTCCTACCCATTCCATTTGGGAGTGTAATAGCCACATATTAAAGAGTTTTGCTTGAGGACAAGCAAAGATTCAAGTGTGGGGGTAATTGATGTGTTAAAAATGCAACATATAAATTTCATCAAATGAGGCATAAAACTAACCCTTTTTAGTACTAATGTTGGAAAAAGTGTGCTTTTGTCTTCCTTTTGTATTTTCAGGATTAAATGAGCTCAAATTAACAAAAGAAACAAAAAGACATCAAAATCTAACATAAATACAAGAAAAGGAACAAGACGTGGCATGCCCGACCCCACGACAGCATCTTCCCAAGCAAAACAAGAGATCAGAAGCCTGAACACGCCCCGTGCTCAGCCAGCACGGGGGCGTGCCCAAGTGTCAGCAGAAAAGACAAAGTGGTAGAAGCTTCTATTGCCCACCACGGGGCCGTGCTCAGCGGACACGGGGCCGTGGTCTACTATAAGATTCGCACAATCCAGCAAATCTGCAAAGTACAAAGATTCTTCTGCACCACGGGGTCGTGCTCAGCGGACACGGGGGCATGGTCAACTAAAAAGACAAAACAGCATTAAATGAAGAAAGAGAAGGATGTGGACACGGGGCCGTGCCCGAGCTTCTGTTCAGCCTATAAATAGAAGTGCTTGGCTTAAGCTCAAACCATCCCTTGGCAAACCACCTCTCTCACACTTCACCCACCACCCACCACCACCATAACACCATCATCCACCACCATCATCCATTGTCCATCGTAGAGTGTGTGAGTCGTCTCGGGATCCAAGATTGATCGTAAGAGTTCTTGACAATCAAGGCCATGTTTGCCTAAGTCTCTTACATCACTTGTTGAAGACAAAGTGTCTAGTGTAATACTTTTTATTTCTAATCTTTTGCACTTTTTTACTTGGTTTTGTATTAATGACTTTAATAACTAGTTGCTTATGTTGAAGGTGATCTTTCCTTATCGTTTGTCCATGGTGTTTTGGCATTATTTTACTGTCTATATAAAATAAAAGATTTTCACCATTCATATCTCCACGGTCTATATGGAGGTATGTTGCCTACCTGGTCGGGGGTTAAGGGAACGGTTTGGTAAAGTTCTTGCCATTGTTCAGCATTTAGAGGTCCTGCAATGGACCTGGGTCAAATTTAGTAGGACCTCCTTCAATACTTAACGGTATTGGATGGCGGGGGTCCAAACTCTTTGATCCCCTCATAAGTTAACTACTATTAATACTATAACCCGGCTATTTAGGACTGTATCCCTGCTGACTCAGACTACTTAGTCGAGGGTAACGTCACCTCCAAAAGAGGGGCCTACCATAATTTGCATTAATAACTTAATTAATTATCTTCCAATAATCCACCCTTTTAGGATTGTATCCTTGCTGACTCAAACTACTAGGGTGAGGGTAACGTCACCTTCAAAAGAGGGGCCTACTACAATAACTAAGATAATCTCTTAACTATGTGCAAAAGTGCGGAAATAATCAAAGGTTACACTAGATACAAGTCGGAACCAAGTGATTTATCTTGTCTATCTGTTTTTCTTTTTATTTTATTTTTCAGCATTTAGTTAGTTTTTATTTTTCTTAGTTAAAAAACATTTTTCTAAACTTTTTATTTTGATTAGACGTTGAGGATAAACCGGTACTAAAAGCTCTTGTGTCCTTGGACGACCTCGGTATCTTGCCAACACTATACTACGCTCACGATGGGTGCACTTGCCCATATGTGTGTTTAGTGTTAGTAAAATATCGTGTTTTATAAATTTAAAACTTGGCTAAAAATAAGTGTTAAAGGGGCTTAAAAATATACACCTAATATATATAACACTTCACACGCATCACCCTCTTCCTGAAGACTTCGAGTTTAACAGAGATTTATATGCGAATTTGATTAAGGAAGCTGGACGTATACAGAAGTATCCGGAACACATCCTTGTCATGGGGCGGATTAGCACGATCTGGGCCAAACCAGAGTGGTATCCTACCCTCAAGTGGAATAAAGAGAGTTAGTTATGCGGTGCTTCTTGAATTTGTTTTGTTTATTTTGCTCGTTTTGTATGCTTTACGTCATGTCGCACTATAGATATTATTTATCGTTTGTTTTTGTGCAGCTATGGGTTTAAAGGAAGCTTTGAGATTGAAGTCTTTTGATTCTAAGGAGCTCGACATCCGGGCCACAAAGACATCGAAAGGTGATCCTCCGTATCTAAGCGTTGTGCAGGAGAATCTTTATCAGATTCGGGAACCCAAGGCTCCGGATAATCAGGGAGGTTCAGCCGGTCAAGGAGGTTCAGGTTCGGTTCCTGCGGCACGAATAGTGGATATTGTTCCGGCTCAGGCTGCGGTGGTGGTTGGTGGTGATAAGGGCAAGAAAACAAGTTCGAGTGGGACGAAAGGGTCTGGTTCCAAATTTGTTATCGAAGACGAAGGAGAACATATCTCTATCGAAAACGAAAGAGTGCATGCCGAAGGGTATGAAGAGGGTGATGATGGCGATGACAAAGAACGTCCTCAAGTCACTTTGAAGAGAAGACGGACTACTTCTTCTAAGTTCGGTCCGAAAGTTAAACATATGAAAACGAATATGGACTTTAAAACTATTACATTGGATGACGATGAGGAAGATCAAGCCACCGACTTCTCTACTATTGGGGGTTTGTTGGCAAACCTGGACGCCTATCTCCATGGTGGTCGTACCCCAAGGGATCATCCGGTTAAGGTTCCGACGAGCCCATTATCCTTTGGAGGGGCAAATACCAAAGTTTTGGAAGATATTCATATGCCCGGTCCCCTTTCCTTTAAGAAGATTGAACTGTCACACCCTAACCGATGGCGGAATCATCGGGGCATGGCACTGAGCGAAACAGATTGTCCAGAAGTTTCCATAACAACAATCATTACCATTCAAATTAAATTAACATGTCATATACCATGTATCAAATAGTAAACAAATTATTACAGATAAACATCAAGACAATTATTCTGTTCCGACAACTCAGATTTAAACATAAATAGTTCGTTTATTGCTTTCTAGGATCCCTTTTCCTAGCTTCGATTTCATCACAGTGCAGAGAGCATCCTAGACCTTTCCTAGCCTCAAGTTCACAACATGCTAGGCATGTAAACTTCCTAAGCACCTGTCACATACGTTAAAATAAAGTCAATACATAAAATGTAAAGGTGAGCATACAAGTTTGGTAGTAGCATATAGAGTTCGAATTCGTTTACGCATAACTAGCACGTACACATAGTGAAATGAAGCACGTTAGTTATCGACATAGATCCATCGATACCAATGACTGCGGGTTGACTGCCCGAGGCAGTTCACAATACATGATTACCACCGTAATCCATGCAAGTAAAAGATCCTTAACAACCCCCGTGTGAACGGGTGCTGAGTCCAAACTATAGTACTATCGTTGCTAAGGCAGGTAGACAGCATTCCATGTGTAAACATAACAAACAAGCATTCATAAGCCACGTATAACATGCATTAACGGTTAGCGTTCAAATAGTTTTAGTAGTGTGATAGTTGTAGTTTGAATATTCATAACGTATGTAACACCCAAAAGTGCTTAAAGCAAAAAGGGATCGAGTATACTCACAACGATTAATGGATTGAAGGGAGCGCTTTTAGCGAGTACGGTTAGCCTGAATGGATTTGGTAACGTAGCGATAAGTGACGCGTAAAACAATGCAGGGTGAGAGTGGGTAGGATAGTTGGTCGTTCGGATGGTCATCCGTGCGAACATCAATCCGGGTGAATAGCAATCTGTTCGGTTAGTCATCCGTGCGGACAGTTTGTCCGAGCGGATGACTATTCGAGTGGATTGTTTCTTCCTATGGGTGAAATGTGCTTGTGTATGGTGGCTTGACTTTTGAAGTTTTTTGTTGTAGCATTTGAAAACCTTGAAGTTCTCTTACCCTTCAAGTCGGTCGAGCGGACGACAATCCGTCCGGATGGTAGTCCGTGCGGGCAACGACTTTAATGGTGGGTCACTTGGTGAAAGTTTCATCCGGTCGGATGGGTTATCCGATCGGGTGGCAACCCTGTTAACGAACGTGTTGGAAATTGTTTAAGGTCTTAGTATCTCATGATCCGAAGAGTAATCCATTCAGGGGGTCGTCCGTGCGGATTATTCACTCGTCGATACTCAAACCTTGTTTGGACATGAGTCCCAAGTGTAGTCCGTCCGGATAGCCTATCCGTGCGGACATCAGTCCGTCCGGATAGCATCTCGTTCTGGTTGTTCCATTCGTCTACCCTTGGTCGCTTTTGTCGTTCTATCGAGATGTTCTGATTACGTGTCAGCCAATCGGAATTTTATTCTTACCCGCATGACTAAGCCGGCCAGGAATCATCCCAGCTTGGCCGGTCTGCGGCTCAGAACGGTCATTCTGGTCTAACCCGAAATCAGGTGTCTCGCGGGTAGAATCCGGATCTAGGACTAGTGCATCACTAACATTGAGTAGAAGACTAGAACTGATCCGATTCTTATCGTTTTTTAGTGTAAAAGAGGGAGAAAACTTGTGTTTATTTCTTTCAACTCTTTTATCCATTTGAAAAAGTTCAGATTTATGCGAAGTCGTTGTGAAATCTTGTGGAAACCGTTCAGATCCGAGTTATTCTTGGTGGAATGAGGTCAAACTTGAAGTTCATAGGAACTTCACGATGACGTCATCCTAGAATACCTCAAATCTTGATGATTTCACGGTTAAAAGTTAATATTTAAAAGATAGAAAGGTGTAGAAGTGCGTATAGATCAAGAAAGTACAAGATTTAGGGCGAGATCTTACCTAGATTGAGAGAAATCGAAGGGAAGGTGAAGAGAGCGTGCGGGTCGGACGTCACTTGCCAAAAGTGGAAAGTTTGGAGAGTGACCCGTGTATTTATAGGATGCCAAAAGAGGAAAGTGTTATCCGTCCGGATTGCACATCACCCGGATGGTCGGTCGGGCGAATAGCAATCCGTCCGGATTGCGCTCATCCCTTCCCCAGGCGGCTAACCCGGGCGGATGGCCATTCGGCCGGTTGGCGCCTGGATGGTGTGTTTGGTGCGATGATCTTTGACGCTTCGGTTCCGATTGCGAGCGTTTCGATAGGGTTTCCTAGTCAAATTACTTTTAGTCCCAACTACTTCGTACCTTGCGTAATCTCTTTTCCACTATCTATCATGGTTCGATCGTGATTCGAGTTCGAGTTCGATTGCATTCGAGTTAGATTTCGAGTTTCGATTGGGTTCGCTTGATTACCACAACACAACATAATTAAACATGCACAGGTAACACGTAAGGCACACACACGTATAAACAACAAGTAAAATACATAGTCCGAGTTGCGATTCGATGTCGATTCGACTAGCATAGCTTGATTAGTGATTAATTAACTTTATCGCATTGTTACTTCCTATAGTTCACAGTCGTTGATCGGTTGAATAACGATTAACACAATTCGATTACTGTCATTAACAACACTTACTCCACATAATACTAATTAAATAAAGAAATTTATATAAGTCAAGTTGCGCGAAACCGGTCGTTGACTTAAACCTTGACCTTGACTTTGACTTGTGAAAACACGGGGTGTTACAGCCTCCCCTTGTTGAGGGAATTTCATCCCGAAATTAAGCTGAAAGCTGTACAACGCCGTGAATCACATTTGGGAACCTTCTGTTTGGACCGGTTTTGACTCCGTAACGATTGCGGAATCCGTACATGAACGTGACCAAACACACAAGAACGTACTATAATCGGTGATTCTATAGATTGATATGAAATCGTACAAGCACTAGAATCACAATGCTACTTTCTCTCTCTAGTTCACTCTTTAAACAACTGCGGGTACTTAGCCTTCATGTCACTTTCGAGTTCCCAAGTGAACTTTGCGCCCCGTTTGCCTTCCCATCGGACTTTCACAATAGGAATGCGTGAGCGCCTGAGCTGCTTGGTTTGGCGATCCATGATTTCGACAGGCTTTTCCACGAAGTGTAATGTTTCGTTCACTTGTATATCATCTAGATAAACGTGTAAGTCATGGTCGGCTATGCACTTTCGGAGGTTTGACACGTGGAAAGTCGGGTGGACATTACTAAGTTCCTCCGGTTGTTCGAGTCTGTAGGCAACTTTACCGATCCTTTCCAGAATCTTAAAAGGTCCAACATATCGAGGCGCGAGTTTTCCCTTCTTGCCGAATCGGACTACACCCTTCCAAGGCGATACCTTTAGGAGTACGTAGTCACCAACGCCAAATTCACGGGGCTTGCGCTTTTTATCGGCGTAACTTTTCTGTCGATCCCGAGCTTTCACTAGGTTGTCTCGGATTTGGAAAATTTTGTTTGTCGTTTCTTGTAGTAGATCCGGACCGGTTAGTTGCAAGTGACCGATCTCGTGCCACACAATAGGCGATCGACATCTTCTTCCGTATAATGCCTCGAATGGTGCCATTTGGATGCTAGAATGATAGTTATTGTTATACGAGAATTCGACCATTGTTAGGTATTTATCCCAATTACCACCGAAGTCTAAGACACACGAATGAAGCATGTCTTCAAGAGTATGAATCGTTCTTTCAGTCTGACCGTCGGTTTGTGGGTGGAAAACGGTACTTAGATTAAGCGTTGTACCGAGTGCCGTTTGAAACGTTTACCACAGTCGTGAAGTAAATCGAGCATCACGATCAGAGATGATGTCACGAGGCGTCCCATGATTACAAATGATCTCGTCGGTGTAGATTATGGCTAATCGTTCCGCCGTGTAGTCTTCTCGTATAGGCAGAAAGTGGGCTGATTTAGTCAATCGGTCGACCACAACCCATACGCTATCGTGACCTGATGACGTGGGTGGTAGCTTGGTTACGAAATCCATAGCTATGCTCTCCCACTTCCACATGGGAATTGGTGGTTGTTCGAGCAAGCCAGAGGGTCTTTGATGTTCAGCCTTGACTCTAGCACAAGTTAGGCATTTTCCGACGTAGAGAGCGATATCCCTCTTCATACCCGACCACCAGTACTTATAACGAAGATCCTGGTACATTTTGTCAGCACCGGGATGAACAGAATACCGGGATTTGTGGGCTTCGTCCATCAGAATCTGTCACAGGTTGGTTCGCTTGGGAATCCAAATTCGGTCTAAAAAGTGGAATATCCCATTTGATTTGCTCACAAGCTGGGCTCCATCATGGTAGATCCTTTCTTTCTTTAGGGTGCGTTCGTTAAAACATGCATGTTGAGCGTCGCGGATGAGGGTTTCGAGATCATGCTGGGCTTGAACATTACGAGTGCTAAGCAGATAGCTCCGTCTGCTAAGTGCGTCGGCAACAACATTCGCCTTACCTGGGTGATAACGAATCTCACAATCGTAATCGTTGAGAAGTTCTACCCATCGGCGTTGACGCATATTAAGTTCCTTCTGATTAAAGATATGTTGCAGGCTTTTATGATCGGTGAAGATCGTACACTTGGTACCATACAGGTAGTGTCGCCAAATCTTTAATGCAAAAACAACTGCGCCTAGCTCGAGATCATGGGTTGTATAGTTCTTCTCGTGGATTTTGAGCTGACGAGATGCGCAAGCTATGACCTTGTCCCATTGCATGAGAACACAGCCGAGACCAAGGTTGGAAGCATCACAGTAGACAATGAAATCATTGTTTTCGTCGGGTAATGTGAGAACAAGAGCATTGCAAAGCATGAGCTTGAGGGTTTGAAAGGCAGACTCTTGTTTGTTTCCCCAAACAAAAGGCTTGTCTTTATGCGTAAGAGAGGTAAGTGGTACAGCGATCTTTGAGAATCCTTCGATAAAGCGTCGATAATAGCCCGCTAGACCGAGAAAAGAACGGACCTCAGACGGATTCTTAGGTGTAACCCAACTCTTGACTGCTTCAATCTTTGCAGGATCGACGTGAATGCCCTGCTATTAACAATGTGACCCAGAAACTGAACTTTCTCCAACCAAAATTCACACTTGGAGAACTTGGCATAGAGTTGGTTCCCCTGGAGTAACTCGAGAACCAAACGTAGATGTTGCGCGTGTTCGGTTTTCGATTTGGAATAGATCAAGACATCGTCGATGAATATAATGACAAAACGGTCGAGATACGGCTTACACACGCGATTCATCAGATCCATAAAAACCGCTGGTGCGTTTGTTAGACCAAAAGGCATGACAACGAATTCGTAATGGCCGTATCGAGTACAAAACGCGGTTTTAGGTATATCCTCCTCTTGAATACGCAGCTGATGATATCCTGAACGTAGATCGATCTTTGAGAAACACGTAGCGCCTTGTAGTTGATCAAACAGATCGTTGATACGAGGTAGAGGATAGCGGTTCTTGATAGTCAACTTATTCAATTCCCGGTAGTCGATGCACATCCTTAACGACCCATCCTTCTTTTTGACGAAGAGGACTGGCGCGCCCCAAGGAGAGGAGCTCGGGCGAATGAAGCCTTTCTCAAGTAATTCCTGGAGTTGGGTCGAGAGTTCGCGCATTTCGGACGGTGCGAGTCGGTAAGGAGCTTTGGCGATAGGGTTGGCTCCATGAATGAGGTCAATACGAAAGTCGATATCACGACTTGGCGGTAGTCCGGGAAGATCCTCTGGAAAAACATTAGGAAATTCTCGAACCACAGGAACGTCTTTCACTTCCTTCTTCTCTTTCTTTTCCTTCTCCGCTACTACGATGTTAGCCAGGAAAGCCCTGTATTCCTTACGGAGATACTTGCTGGCTTGCACGCATGACATAAGCTTGAGCCCTCTTGAAGTAGTATCGCCATAAACACACAATAAGTCACCATTTGCGAGTGAAAAACGAATCATCTTGTCGAAGCACACAACTTCAGCATGGTTTTCTCGAAGAAAGTCCATGCCTACTATGACGTCGAAACTTCCGAGTTGCAACGGAATGAGGTCGATTGGGAAGATGTGAATGTTGAGCTCAAGAGTACAATCACGGATAACGGAATTAACGGCGATGGTTCTTCCGGTAGCGACTTCTACATCGAACGTCAAGGAGAGTTTGGAGCGTTTACGACTAAGAAGTTTCTCAAATTCGAACGACACAAAGCAATTATCGGCTCCGGTATCAAACAAACATGAAGAATAAATACCATTCATAAGGAACGTACCATTGACCACGTTGTTGTCAGCCTGGGCTTGACGCACGTTGAGGTTGAAAGTTCTGGAGCGTGCGGCCTGTTGTTGTTGTTGTTGCTGTTGTTGTTGCTGCTATTGTTGTTGCTGCTGTGGCTGCTGCTGCTGAGGCTCTTGCTTCACGACCCAGTTTGGGCACATGTTGGCGAAATGGTTCGGGTCGCCACATGCGAAGCAGGCTCTGGCTTTGACTGCGGGTGCCGGAGGAGCTTGTTGACCCTGTGGGGCAGTGAGCAGAGCTTGGTGAGCAGGAGCTTGTCGGATCCGGCAGTTAGCAGTAAAATGGCCGTATACGTTGTAGTGAGCACAATAACGGCAAGCAATGGCAGTTGGGTGGTGGTAGGTGCAAGTAGGGCAGAACGGGTGTGGTCCAGTGTATGCACGCTTTACAGGCGGTGCATTGGCAACATGCGCCGCTACTTGACGCTCTTGGGTAGGTACAGCTTGGATCGGTGCAGCAGTAATCGCACAGTTCTTGTTGGTGGAGCTGTTATTTCTCTTGTTCTTCCTCTTGTTGCTCGATGAGGTGGGTTCAGCAGTTGGTTCGGTAGCGGTAGCTTGATGCAGATGCTTCGAAGTCTTTTCCCAGACACCAGCCTTAACCCGCTTGTCGTTGATCTCAGCGGCTAGCAGATAGGTTTCCTCGATCGTCGTAGTCTTAGCTGCTTTCACGAAATCAGCAACGCGATCAGGCAGTGCCCGGATGTACTTCTTGATCGTCATGTCGGGAGTCTTGACTTGATCGGGACAGATAATGCTGAGCTGTTTGAAACGAGCAGTGAGACCAGCATTGTCTCCATCCTTTTGCTCTATGTGCCAAAATTCATCTTCCAGCTTTTGACGTTCGTGAGGAGGGCAGAACTCCTCTAACATAACCTCCTTGAGCTCGTCCCATGACAGACCGTAGGCGGCATCGTTCCCTCGCTTGTTCCTCTCGGCCGTCCACCAGTCTAGTGCACGGGACTGGAAAACGCCAGTAGCATTCAGAGTACGGAGGTCATCAGGGCAACCACTCTATCGTAGTGTAACCTCAATGGAATCAAACCAGTGGAATAGTGTAGTGGGACCTCCTTCGCCAGTGAATTCTTTTGGCCCACACGACTTGAATTGCTTGAAACTGAAAGTTTTCGCGGCAGCTTTAGGAGCTTCGGTTCTCGATTCCTCGGATGATTTGCTGGCATTCTCATAAACATCACTCACGGCCTTTGCTACACTTTTAGCGATGATGGAAGCAAGGCGTTTGTCTCTCCTCTCTTGACGAGAAAGCGCATAACGGGATCCAGACGACATGGTCTGCAACAGACATTGTCACAGGACTCATCACATTGTATTCGAATCTCACCTCACACGTTTACTACTTACTAAAGCTCAGTAACACGTACCGTGTAAACACATAGACTTATAATTACGCAAGTCACAGAACCACTTAATCACGTAACCACATAAACACTTAGAGCACAAATCACGTAATCACGTAGAGCACATAATCACACAGTTTCCTAAGCACGTAGAGCAAAGAAACCGGGAAACACATGCGCACTTAATCACTAGAGGCAGTTAGAAAACAGAAACCTATTATTCAAGGTCGACAATTGCTCGAGAGTAGGGTGGTACAAGCGTATATCGTAGCATGAAGTCGTTCAAAGTTTCGCGATTTGTTAACGAATTGAGATAGAAAAGCAGTGCGAGTCGTGTGTGTCGATCGAAGTGAAAGCGAAATCGAGTAAATCCCAAAGTTTGAACACATAAACGGGTAAGCACATATACAAAATCGACGTAACATCGGAGTCAGCAGTTGCAGACTCAAAATCGAAACACATGAAATTTGAGAAATAGATTGTCTGCGGCTAGTAGACTTCGACTAACCAAAGTGGTTCGACTATTCACAAGGATCCGTTGTGCACATTTAACCTTCAGGACTGTGCCTTTGCCACGATTCTTGGGCATTTGGCACGCATCCCGTTAGTCCTATCGTGACTTCAGGTCATTGGAGTCCATCGAGACTTTGGTGAGAGTTTTATAAAACCAAAATGAGTCAGGAATAGCTATCAAGGTTCGGGTTTCACCCCTGTCTTAACAACTTTTGCTCCTGAGCTTTAATAAAATAGAAGAGATTATTCATCAAAATGTGGATTTCACTCCTGGTTTGGCATAATTCTCCTCGTTTGTAGTTAAAATGCGAGTTGAGTAAGTAACTTCAGTCGAGAGTTTGCGGTTTTCACACCTATTCTCGACCTTATTGCCCACTTATCGTCGAAAATCCGAGTGTAGTGATAGCGTAGAATAAGCGAGAATAACGAGGAAATAAGCTCGTACATAGTCCCTACTGGTTATGCACAAGTCGGTCTGCTGGTTCTTAGCTATAGTCTAGGTATCTAAGACTTCGACCCGGACTAGGTCGAGTCTTGCCTAATTCCCTATAGTTATTGCTCTGATACCAATCTGTCACACCCCAACCGATGGCGGAATCATCGGGGCATGGCACTGAGCGAAACAGATTGTCCAGAAGTTTCCATAACAACTATCATTACCATTCAAATTAAATTAACATGTCCCATACCATGTATCAAATAGTAAACAAATTATTACAGATAAACATCAAGACAATTATTTTGTTCTGACAACTCAGATTTAAACATAAATAGTTCATTTATTGGTTTCTAGGACCCCTTTTCCTAGCTTCGATTTCATCACAGTGCAGAGAGCATCCTAGACCTTTCCTAGCCTCAAGTTCACAACATGCTAGGCATGTAAACTTCCTAAGCACCTGTCACATACGTTAAAATAAAGTCAATACATAAAATGTAAAGGTGACCATACAAGTTTGTTAATAGCATATAGAGTTCGAATTCGTTTACGCATAAACAGCACGTACACATAGTGAAATGAAGCACGTTAGTTATCGACATAGATCCATCGATACCAATGACTGCGGGTTGACTGCCCGAGGCACTTCGCAATACATGATTACCACCGTAATCCATGCAAGTAAAAGATCCTTAACAACCCCCGTGTGAACGGGTGCTGAGTCCAAACTATAGTACTATTGTTGCTAAGGCAGGTAGAGAGCATTCCATGTGTAAACATAACAAACAAGCATTCATAAGCCACGTATAACATGCATTAACGGTTAGCGTTCAAATAGTTTGAGTAGTGTGATAGTTGTAGTTTGAATATTCGTAACGTATGTAACACCCAAAAGTGCTTAAACCAAAAAGGGATCGAGTATACTCACAGCGATTAATGGATTGAAGGGAGCGCTTTTAGCGAGTACGGTTAGCCTGAATAGATTCGGTAACGAAGCGATAAGTGACGCGTAAAACAATGCAGGGTGAGAGTGGGTAGGATAGCTGGTCGTTCGGATGGTCATCCGTGCGAACATCAATTCGGGTGAATAGCAATCCGTTCGGTTAGTCATCCGTGCGGATAGTTTGTCCGAGCGGATGACTATTCGAGTGGATTGTTTCTTCCTATGGGTGAGATGTGCTTCTGTATGGTGGCTTGACTTTTGAAGTTTTTTGTTGTAGCATTTGAAAACCTTGAAGTTCTCTTACCCTTCAAGTCGGTCGAGCGGACGACAATCCGTCCGGATGGTAGTCCGTGCGGACAACGACTTTAATGGTGGGTCACTTGGTGAAAGTGTCATCCGGTCGGATGGGTTATCCGATCGGGTGGCAACCCTGTTAACGAACGTGTTGGAAATTGTTTAAGGTCTTAGTATCTCATGATCCGAAGAGTAATCTATTCAGGGGGTCGTCCGTGTGGATTATTCACTCGTCGATACTCAAACCTTGTTTGGACATGGGTCCGAAGTGTAGTCCGTCCGGATGGCAACCCGTCCGGATAACCTGTCCATGCGGACATCAGTCCATCCGGATAGCATCTCGTTCTGGTTATTCCATTCGTCTACCCTTGGTCGCTTTTGTCGTTCTATCGAGATGTTCTGATTACGTGTCAGCCAATCGGAATTTTATTCTTACCCGCATGACTAAGCCGGCCAGGAATCACCCCAGCTTGGCCGGTCGGCGGCTCAGAACGGTCATTCTGGTCTAACCCGAAATCAGGTGTCTCGCGGGTAGAATCCGGATCTAGGACTAGTGCATCACTAACATTGAGTAGAAGACTAGAACTGATCCGATTCTTATCGTTTTTGAGTGTAAAAGAGGGAGAAAACTTGTGTTTATTTCTTTCAACTCTTTTATCCATTTGAAAAAGTTCAGATTTATGCGAAGTCGTTGTGAAATCTTGTGGAAACCGTTCAGATCCGAGTTATTCTTGGTGGAATGAGGTCAAACTTGAAGTTCATAGGAACTTCACGATGACGTCATCCTAGAATACCTCAAATCTTGATGATTTCATGGTTAAAAGTTAATATTTAAAAGATAGAAAGGTGTAGAAGTGCGTATAGATCAAGAAAGTACAAGATTTAGGGCGAGATCTTACCTGGATTGATTGAAATCGAAGGAAACGTGAAGAGAGCGTGCGGGTCGGACGTCACTTGCCAAAAGTGGAAAGTTTGGAGAGTGACCCGTGTATTTATAGGATGCCAAAAGAGGAAAGTGTTATCCGTCCGGATTGCACATCACCCGGATGGTCGGTCGGGCGAATAGCAATCCGTCCGGATTGCGCTCATCACTTCCCCAGGCGGCTACCCCGGGCGTTTGGCCAGCCGGCCGGTTGGCGCCTGGGTGGTGTGTTTGGTGCGACGATCTTTGACGCTTCGGTTCCGATTGCGAGCGTTTCGATAGGGTTTCCTAGTCAAATTACTTTTAGTCCCAACTACTTCGTACCTTGCGTAATCTATTTTCCACTATCTATCATGGTTTGATCGTGATTCGAGTTCGATTGCATTCGAGTTAGATTTCGAGTTTCGATTGGGTTTGCTTGATTACCACAACACAACATAATTAAACATGCACAGGTAACACGTAAGGCACACATACACACGTATAAACAACAAGTAAAATACATAGTCCGAGTTGCGATTCGATGTCGATTCGACTAGCATAGCTTGATTAGTGATTAATTAACTTTATCGAATTGTTACTTCCTATAGTTCACAGTCGTAGATCGGTTGAATAACGATTAACACAATTCGATTAATGTCATTAATGACACTTACTCCACATAATACGAATTAAATAAAGAAATTTCTATAAGTTAAGTTGCGCGAAACCGGTCGTTGACTTAAACCTTGACTTTGACTTGTGAAAACACGACGTGTTACAACAGGGGTAAGCCTACAACCGGGGTAAGCCTACAACCGGGGTTGCTTTAAGAAGATTGAACCTTCTCCTTTAAGAAGAAATTTCTATAAGTCAAGTTGCCCCTTTCCTTTAAGAAGATTGAACCTTCTCCTTCGGGTAAGCCTACAACCGGGGTTGCTTCTAACGTTTCAAGGCCAAGTCCACAACCATTTGATGGTGGGGATAGTGCCTCTTCTTCCCCTTTGTGGTTTAAAACTGAAGCTGCTTTCTTGTCCCGGGAGTTAGGTTCGGGCGATGTTGGGTACATGGATTCGGCTCGAGCTTTGGAGAAGTATATACCCGAGTGGTCGTTGGTGAATAAAGATAGAATTGTGGATGCCTTGTCAGCAAAGATGGCTCTCTTTCATCTTGGGACTCCGACCGAACATGCACATTACCGGAAGATGAGCGGCCCGGAGCTTGGGAATGCCCTAATGCTGAATCAAGCTCAGTCGAATTCTTTGGTGGTGGAGACTTATAAGCGTTGGATCGAGTCAGAATCAAATTGTCACAAGCTTGAGCGTGAAGTTGCTAATTTGAAGAATGAAGAGAATATTCGGTCGAAGACAAAACAGGAGCTATCTTCTCTCCATTCTCAGATTGACCGTTTGAAGGAGCAGGTTTTGGAGGCGAAAGAAGTTAATAAATCTTCCCAAGCCTCGGCGGCGACTGCTTATGAAGCTCGAGACAAAGCCCTTCAAGACTTAGAAGCTTTCAAGTTGAAATTTGCTGATCTGGAGAAGAAGTTATCTGGTGCGGAGAAGAGGCATGCGGCTGAGCTAAAAGAAATGCAAATATCTTATGATCAGCTTCTGGCCGATCATCATCGCTTGATTGATGGTACGTTCGTAATTTGCTTTTTATTGCTTCCTTTTCCTACTTATTGAATCCTGTTTTTCTTCAGTTAAAGATAGTTAGAGAG
Source organism: Helianthus tuberosus (assembly GCA_030545235.1). NCBI lineage: Eukaryota > Viridiplantae > Streptophyta > Magnoliopsida > Asterales > Asteraceae > Helianthus > Helianthus tuberosus. The sequence continues at coordinate 84,412,074 of CM060431.1, read as the reverse complement.
GGCTCGTGATAGGGCGATCGAAATCGCACAAAGCGACGATCGACGAAGTGAAAGGCATGTTGACCCGTACTGATGGTGAGATGGTTGAGCTATATGCCCAGGTGTCGGAGCTCATGCTTACCAAGCAATGGTTTCTCACAGATGGGATTGCCTGGGTGGTTAAGCTGGTTCACCAAAGCCCTGAGATGGAGAAGGTCGTTGTGGACCTGGTCAACAGTGTAAACGTAGTTGGGGTGAATGAAGGAATTAAACCAGGCTTCAAGGCTGCTTTGGATTCAGTCCGTTCGGCCAAGGAAGTTCCTGGATATGACGAAGGAGCATAGGATGCATTGGATACCGCAATAAAAGCCTCTGATAATATTCATATCTCTGTTCTTGGCAAAGTTGCGGATTTAATTGACAAGCCCTTATCCGTCATTAAACAGAGAAGTGAACTCCCTATCGTGAAAGAAGATTATGAAGCTTAAAGTTTGGTCTTTATAATCGTGCAATACTATACTGTTATTGTGGCATGTAACCGTACAATTTAAACTTTTTCTTTTGGCATGTATTCGCACAGTTTATCTTTTCGTGTGTAGCATTTGACTGACATGTTTCTGTACCTTCGTATAAAATCATGATTTTTGATAACAAGTATTCAATCCTGGCTACTTAGTTTTTTTAGTTTGCGTCCAAACTTTTACTGTTCGACCAGGTTTTTGCTCGGCCATCTTAGGTGACTGAGTTTTGGCAAGAAGTTTCTTTTGGACTTCTTTTGCTTAGTAGATTTTTTGTAGTCGGACCGTATTAGGTACGAACCTTTTGCTTAACAGATTTTACTATTTTTGGAACTATTTATGCCTTCTCGATCGGCGCGAGGCATGGGTCGAGGCCCGTTTGTGCACATTTTTAACATTGTTCGAACTTATACATACACTATGCTTTATACTTGTAAAAACACAGATCGCTTTATTTATCGATTCAATCATAGCTTCCGGGGAAAACCCTCCCGGTTTACAAGGAAAATGGAAATTAGTTCGGGGCATTACCCTCCCGATTCATACATGGAAATTGAAAGTAAAAAACATAAGCAATAGCGATCTTTTCTTAGCCATAGCAGGCTGTTTACATGAAACACTTCTTTAGATGCACCCCGTTCCATGTCCTGGGTACGGGGGTTCCATCAATTTTTTCCAATACGTACGAGCCTTTTTCACTAGCCTCTTTGACTCGGTACGGTCCTTCCTATTTTGGGGTTAGCTTGCCAGGGGCTTCGACGCGGTTGGCATCGTTGCTCCGGAGCACAAAGTCTCCGACCTTGAATTTGTAAAGCTTGGCATGGGCGTTATAGTACTTTTCGATCTTCTTTTTGTATCGGGCTTCTTTAATTGCCGCGATGTTCCGACGTTCTTCTAGCAGATCAAGATTGGATCGGAGCACACGCTCGTTTTTCTTCCCAATTTTTGCACCTTTGGTTTGGGAGTCCAATCTCTGCGGGAATCACGGCCTCAGTGCCATAAGTAAGACTGAACGGAGTTTCCCCGTTACTAGTCTTATGCAACGTTCGGTGAGCCCATAAAACGTTCGGTAACTCGTCCGCCCAACCTTTGCCTTCATAACCAAGTCTTCTCTTTATCCCATCAAAGATTCGGCGGTTTATCTGTTCGACCTGCCCGTTCCCCTGGGGATGGGCGACCGAGGAAAAGACTAGGTTAATTTTCAAGTTTTCACACCACCGCTTGAACGGGTTTTCCGCGAACTGCTTTGCGTTTTCGCTTACTATGTAGAGTGGAAGATCGAAACGTGCATTCGAATTGTTCCCAAAAGAATCTCGTTACATTATAGCCGGAGATGATTGTGAATGGTCTGGCTTCCACCCATTTAGTGAAATAATCCACTGCGACTAGCAAATATTGGGCGCTTCCACTCGATCGTGGAAAAGGACCAACTATATCGACGCCCCATTTTTGGAAGGGCCATGCGGCGGTCACCGGGATCATTTAATTCTTTGCTCGGAGGCTCACTAGTGCGTGCTTTTAGCATTTATCACATTGTTGGAGTTCTTTAACTGCACTCTCGTGCATCCCGAGCCAATAATATCCAGCATGTTTCACTTTTGTTACGATCATTTTTGGCCCGGCGTGAGTACCACAAATGCCGTAATGTATTTATCTGATGATATAACTGGCCTGCTCCGGATTAAGACACTTTAGCAGGGGTCCGAGAAAAGTCTTTCGGTACAAACCTCCTTCCTGTATCTGATATTGGAGCGAGTTGATTTGGATCTTTCTTGCTTCTGCTTTATCAACTGGCAAGATGTCGTGCACCAAGTACTTGATTATGGGTGTCATCCATGTTCGCGTCGGAGCTTCTACATGCATAAAGTGAGGAGTCACAATTGATGGTGCGGTTAACACTTCTACCCTCACCTCTTTGGCCAAGTGACTAAACGACACCGATGCCAACTTGCTTAACGCGTCGGCCTTTTTGTTTTTGCTACTGGGAATGTGTTCGACTTTGCATGCCTCGAATGACGCCATAACTTGCTTCACTTGCATGAGATATTCGATCATGTTAGCTTCCCTCGCCTCATATTCTCCGTTTACCTGATTTGCTACGAGCAACGAATCTACGTGGGCTACGACATTTCTTGCTCCGACTTTTAGCGCCAGACGTAGACCAGCTAAGAAGGCCTCGTATTCGGATTCGTTATTAGAACTCTTAAATTCTAGTCGGAGGGCATACGTAATATCCGTACCATCTGGATCGGTGAGAATTAGGCCTGCTCCCGCTCATTCGGTGCTTGAAGTCCCGTCTGTATACAAGGACCAAGGCTTCTCGAGAGCTTTCTCGATTTATTGCGTTTCCTTATCCTCCGGCATTTCTACCAGGAAATCAGCTATCACCTGTCCTTTTAACGGACCTTTGGTTCTGAAGGTGATATTAAATGTACCCAGCTCGATCGCCCATCTTGCCATACGACCTGAAACTTCGGGTCGTCGGAGAACATGCTGGATTCTTTGATCCGTTCGTACCTCGATCAGGTGAGCTTGAAAGTATCGCCGGAGTCTTCTCGAAGCATGGACCAATGCTAGAGCTAGTTTTTCCAAGTTTGAATATCTTGTTTCATAGTCTTTTAGTGTTCGGCTCACGTAATAGATGGGGATTTGCGCCCCGGTCCGGTGAGCGACTAGCACTGCACTGATAGCACCAGATGATGCAGCCAGATAAACCGTTAGCACCTCATCCTTTTCTGGTACGGTGAGAGTCGGTAAAGTACCGAGATAAACTTTAAGTTCTTCGAAAGCTCGTGCAGCTTCTTCCATCCATTTGAACTCCAATCTGAAGCTTTTTCTGAGCACGTCCATGAACGGGAGTGACCTGTCTGCTTCTTTTGACAAGAAGCGATGGAGAGCAGCCAATCGTCCATTTAGGGATTGAATCTCTTTTACCGAAGTTGGAGGTTTCATTGTAAAGATGGCATCGATCTTGTCTGGGTTGGCTCAAAGGCCTTTTGACCCGACCATGACTCCCAAGAACTTTCCTTTTTCTACCTCGAACGTACATTTTTTGGGGTTTAACTTCATGTTGATACTTCGGAGTCGGGTGAATGTTTCAAGTATGTTTTTCAGCATGGTGGCTTCATCGTGACTCTTGATTACAATATCATCAACATATACTTCTACATTTCGCTCGATCTGATCTTTGAAAGCTCTGCTCATCAGACGCTGATACGTAGCACCAGTGTTCTTCAGCCCAAAAGGCATCTTGGTGAAACAGTAAACTCCTTCGTTGGTGACAAAGGCTGTCTTATCCTCGTCTTCGACCGCCATTTGTATCTGGTGGTACCCTTTGTATGCGTCTAGAAAACACTTCAACCTGAACGTGGCGACGGAGTCAATCTTCTCATCAATCTCCGGTAACGGAAAACAATCCTTTGGGCACGCATCATTTAGATTGGTGAAATCGATACACATTCTCCACGAGTTGTCCTTTTTTCCAACCATAACTAGGTTCAACACCCATGTTTGGTACCGAACTTCTCGAATAATTCCGGCATCTAAGAGGCTTTTTACGTCTTTTGCAATAGCCTCGGCTCGATCCGGCGCCATATGCCTTTTCCTCTGTGCTATTGGTTTAATCGACTCTTTTACGTTCAGGTGGTGCTGCGCCATAGATCTGGGGACCCCTTGCATATCGGAATGCTTCCATGCGAAAACATCGATCGAGTTACTTAATAGTTCCCATAGGAGCTTCTTCGTTCGTTTTGGGAGTTGGGCTCCGATAGCCACTTGTTGTTCAGGGAAATCCGGATCGATCGCACAGAGTTCTGTAGGCACCTCGGACTTTTTGGAGCTCATTTCTGCTGCGTGTCTTACCTCAGCTACGAATGAATTTGATTATGAAAGGATAGTGGCGACCCCTGCTTCGGTGGGGAATTTAATGGCACCATGTATCGTCGAGCTGATCGCTCCAAGAGCTCGCAATCCGGGTCGTCCGAGTATTATGTTATGCGACGAGTGAGTTCCAACAACCAGAAATGTTAGTTGAACAGTTCTGCTCTTGTCACCATCCTTGAAGGTGGTCGGAAGGGTAATCTGCCCTATTGGACGAACCACTTCTCCCGAAAAACTTATCAGATGGGTGGAGACTTCAATCAACCTCCTCTTCGTTTGGGGGTTCAGCTGCTGGAAACACTGTAGATACATGATTTCAAAGGCGCTTCCTCCGTCTACATAGACTCGTTGGACTAGGTGTCCGGCGACGACAGCCGATATCGTAATTGGAACCTCTCGAGCATCATCTGGATCGATCGGAGGGAAGTATGTCGGTTGGTGCATCCACGCTGCCATATGTTGGTTCGATCGCTTTACCCCTCTTGATTCGGTTGACCGGATCATGTTGATTCTGAACTCGGTGTTCGGATTATCGATTGCTGCTGCAGATTTCTTCCCATCATTTACTTCTTTCACAAGATGAGAGAGTTTACCGGATCGTACGTCCTTCTCGATTTCTTGCTTCAGAGCCCAACATTCATCAGTCGTATGGCCCTTGTCTCGGTGATATTCACAATACTTTTTGGAGTGCTTATCCGAGGTAGGTCGCTGCTTCGACGGTGTAGGGAACCGGGTGGTTTCCGTACTAAGAATTTCACTTGGCGATTTTGTGAGCTCGGAGAAGGTGTTAAAACGCATGTTTCCGGTTCGGAAACCGCTTCGATCGGACTTCTGATACGGACCACGACTTCTATTCCAACTGTTGCTTCTATCTTTTGGTGGTGACGCGTTCCGTCTCCACGATGTGGTTCAAGCCTTGGCATTTCTACCAGGAAATCAGCTATCACCCACGTCATCAGTTAGTGTTCTTGTATTAAAATTAATGGAGCAAATGAATACAAAGTAACATTAGTAACAGTTGGTAATGGTAGCAACCTAGAAGATTAAAGGCCTTTTAAACTTCGATTATTAGCATCCTTTAGCAGCTTGCTGTATTATTTTTGTGAAGTAATACAGTGGCACTGCATTATTTTCTGAAGTAACTAATTTTTCCAGTGATATTTTTTTTGTTTTTTTTGAAAACATCTATTTCCACCGCCAAACTGAATAGTTTTCTAGTAGCTCAGGGTGCAACAATGACAATGACGAAGATGAAACATTATCGGAAGTGAACGAGTATCCACTTTAAGGACTGTAATTGTTACCCACAAGTGAATAGTGTAGAACAAAAGTGTAGTAATAAATAAAACTTAGAGACCATTAACCAAAATATAGTCATACCACATGAAATATTCGTGCAATTATACCTATAAATAATTGAATTTTGATATTATGATCCGGTTACAAAGAAACCGAACAAAAACGTCATAACATGATTAGACAAGACACCATTGTTCCTTTGTCATGGTGTAAACTTAACTTTCAAGAGCTTTAGGAAAGCAGACAAGACTGCCTTCCAACATCTTTCGTTTGTGTCAATCACACAATTTCTAAGTACCTTCAATTCTTCTTCCTTAAATAAATTAATGGGCAAAGTTTCATCAAGAAGCCTATAATTTAACTTTCTAGAAATAAAAACTTTGACTTAATCACTAGGATATTTTAATATAAATTAATAATTGTCACAAGGTTTCAAATATTGACATATGGCCTTATTAGTCCCGCCATAACTTATGACTTAGTCTTCTTATTCCCAGTTTTCGCCAGCCATCTATGAACTCAACCGCGTTTTTTCAATTTTAATCTAATAAACTCTCACCTTAAAAACCTAATTTTCCAACAATTTTACTCATATTATTTTGATCATCATTAGCCTAATTTGCACAATCTAGATTAATATCTATTCAGTTTTGGTTTCACATAATTACATAACTCGAAATGAACGACCTACTCTCCCGATCATTCTCCGGAGGCCGAGTAGCCGATATCGAGATGGGGAACGCAGTCGTAACCGACGGAACAAACCTCGAAAAGTTCTTCGGAGATGTGGCGGAGATCAAGGAAGAGTTGAAAGGTCTGGAAACACTTCATAATCACCTACAAGAAGCAAATGAACAAAGCAAAACTCTATACAACGCGAACGCGATAAAAAATCTCAGAACTAAGATGGATAATGATGTCGCTTTGTCTCTTAAAAAGGCAAAACTCATCAAGAATCGTCTTGAAGCGCTAGATCGTTCTAGTGACGCCAATCGCAACCTCCCTGGCTGTGGACCTGGGAGCTCCACTGATCGTACGCGTATCTCTGTTGTTAATGGACTTCGGAAGCAACTCCAATCATCGATGAAAGCGTTTACTGAGCTTCGCCAGAAAATGGCGTCTGAGCACCGAGAAACCGTTCAGCGAAGGTACTATAAAATAATGAAATTCATGTATCATATTGTGTATTATTGATCAACGATACAGTCCAAACCAATTACACAAACCGGTTTGAAATATGTATTGGGTACATCACAGTTCAATTTTTATAATTTGCAGGTTTAAGGTTCAGTTTACGGTTTAAAACTCAATTTAAAACAAACCGTCCATTTAACATTTATCATTTAAAGCAATTATAAAATAGCTGGTAATGAACATTTGGATAAGATATTGATTGATATCACGTATAAGACTATCTCCAATACATTTCATTGGAGAAATGCCCTTAAAAGGCTATTACAAGCCTTTAGCATTGTGAGGTTTCGTCCTTTAACATCTAAGCCCTTCAACAAGGGCTTTGTTTATGTAAGTGAGTGGGCCAAACTAAAAGAACAAAATGTTTTATTTTAATATTGTGTGTAGTGGGTATTTAATGAGGTGAAAATTAAAAAAGGTAAGGATATTTGTAGGGTTGGAGATGAAATAAGGGGTATTAAGGATTTGTAAGAATATGATCTGACACGTGACGTGGCAGCTAAGGGCGTCTAAGGGCATATGTAGCCCTGGAGATAGTTTAAGAATAAGTAAATACTTTAAGAAATTATCAAATTTTTTAAATTAAGAAAATAGAATACAAATTACTGAAATAAGTGAAACACGAAAAAAGTCTTGAGATCACACGTAGCACAACTAAATACTTAATTATATTCTTATGTTTAGATGTTCAAATGAGAATCACCATGGGAACTGTGATAACTTTTTCTTTCCGCACGAGTTGTGTCAAAATTTGTTTGCACAAACGTAGATAAAAGTATTACAAACATATCTATAAAAAGAGTAAAAAATATTGTCGAGTCGATAGTTTTGACTGATACAAGTATTTTTTATGCGCTGAGGTAAATTTTGTACGAAGATAAATACTTTTTTACGCCTCATGTAAATGTGGGTATGCGCCTTTTTTTTTTTTTTTTTTTTTGCTGAAACAAGTAATTTTTCTTATAACTTTAAAGAAAAAAAATTTGAAAAAATCTTTTCGATGGCCTAGTTCTCACGGTAAAATGGCTAGTTCGGCCGACCCAACCGTAGTTAACATTTGGGTCTAACCTTTTTGTCAAATCCTACTAGACTGGACCATGAACACCTTGAATATATAGAGATACAATAAAAACAATTACAAAGAGAAACTAATAAAATCATATCTTCTAACTATACTATCTAATAGGTATTACACCGTCACCGGAGAAAACGCGGATGAGGCTACAGTAGATAACCTGATATCAACCGGACAAAGCGAGACGTTTCTACAGAAAGCGATTCAGGAGCAAGGGAGAGGGCAGGTGATGGAAACAATACTCGAAATACAAGAGCGGCATGATGCTGTGACAGTGATCGAAAGAAACCTTAAGGAACTGCATCAAGTTTTCATGGATATGGCCGTGTTAGTGGAGACCCAAGGAGAGCAACTGGACGACATCGAAAGCCATGTGAACCGTGCAAATTCGTTTGTTCGTGGTGGCGCACAGCAGTTGCAGGTGGCAAGGAAGACACAATTGAACACAAGAAAATGGACTTGTTTTGGGATTCTTTTGTTGTTGATCATCATCGCCATTATTGTTCTTTCTATTAGGCCATGGAAGTAGAAGAGTTCTTGTACATTTTTATTTTGATTAGTATTGGTTGATTGGCATAAATATTATGAGATATTGTTGCAGTGAAAAAAAAAAAAAAAAAAAAAGCTTGAGAGAACTTGTTTGATGTATAAATATTGTTGAAAGTTATTTGTAACTTATTTGAGAGTACTTTTTATTTTAGTTAATTTTATTTTTTAATTATTTTCTAAAAATATATTAAAATCTATAAAATATCATATTGTAACTATAGACTTTTATATAATTTACGATAAAAGTTAATTGGGGTACAGGTGCAGGCTAACACATGGTTTTAAAAGTATTATAACGTACTATTTACAATATTTTATGCCTCATTTGATCATACGATAAAAAGTTATAACTTACTATTTACAATATTTTATGCCTCCTTCGGTCTATTTTCAGCTCAATGCTCCCTTATAACTTATATACATCACAACATATTAGAAGCAGTAAAAGAATAGACCCTTCTTTGAACAACAATTTAATTTTTATTTTTTTTTTTAAACTAATACAGGTTATTATTTTTAGTTTTATTACTAACCAGAAAACTTGTTAAGTTACATCAAAACAGAAGGTAGACGGGCAACATGCTGCGCCGCCAACCCTTTCTGAATTGCAAACCCCAACCTCCCGAACACAAACCCCTGCCCCCTTGGGGTCGAACAATTGCTGTGGATAACCCGTTGAACCCTCGTCATGAGACTTGACTTGAGCCCTGATTCCGCCAGGCCAAAAACCAATTTGTATTATTATATGAATAGATAAGGTTGGTTTTAAAAATCAGTACACACGTTGGATTGTATTAATATAACACTTGATTATGCCTAACATCAACACATAGTCATGTGAAATGACATATATTCGCTAGCACACAAATATATTGAATTCTTAAGCGTTTTTGGTTTAGTAATTGTTTAGGATGCCGTGCATATACGATGGTTTGCTTTATATTTGTTGTGGCTCTAATCAACGTGATTTTCAGTAGAGTACCACCATCGAGTAATGACGTGAATCGTAACTTTTTTTTATTTTTAATGTAATTAAAGTGTTTATATTTTTAAAAAATATAATTTCATATATTAAAATAATCCGACTCCAGCATCTTATGCTTCACTTTTTTACTGACACATAGGAAAAAGGACATGGCTTGATTTAAATGTTAAGTTATCTAATTGAGACAAAAACGATACGAGTGACATAATTAGAACACTTTTAAAACTTGGTTACTATTCTGTGACATTTTCCCCTATAAAAACTTGGTGTCGAAAACGTATATACCCAAAAATTTCTATACGAAAACTACATACTCTCTATCACTGAGCGAAAAGTTCGAAGGATCGGCCGCCCCTACTATGTTGCACCCATGTCCACCATATTCATTCAGTAACTCAAAAATTGAAAGTGCGGTTACTTAGATTTAGATATTAAATAATATTGAGTAAATTACTTTTTGAGTTCCGGTGTTTTAGTGATTTAGGGGGTGTTTGTTTTTTTGTGAAAAGCAATTCAGAACCTCTTATGTCTGCCCCACGCATACTACACGCAGACGTTTGAGTCTACAGCTTGTTTGTTTTTTAGAAGTGATTTCATTAAAAAAGCTCTTCTAAACCTCTTCCTCAAACAGATCTGGCCTCACGTCTTCACACATTTTCCAAACCTCTTCCAGTTCTTTCAAAACTCATCTAAAAAAAACCCTACCTTGCTTCTTCTTCACAGCGAGCCTTGCCTCACGTCGCTTCTTCTCCACAGCTTTCCTCACGTAGCTTCTTTTCCACAGCGACCCCCATTCTTCCCTTTGATTTCTCCGTCAAATCCGTGGCTCCTGCGACCCCCTCTTGTCTCTGATTACCCCAGGGTAAAATAATACAGTAATCGATTTCTCTGTCAAATCCGTGGCTCCGGTGACCCCTGTTTGTGCATATACTTTCCCTGCAAATTGATTGGCCAACACAGTTTGAGAAATGTCGAATTATGTTCGTTTTTTCAGTGTTATTTTGGCTGATTTAAAACCTGTATGTTACAGGTGTTTGAAACTCGATTGTTTGAATTGGTCGCCGGCAGTGAGTAATGGCGATATCATTCTCAGAGAAGGTGTTGGAGCATGTATTCTCGTTCATATCGTCGCATACAAACCGGAATGTTGTATCGTTGATTTCGAAGTCGTTTAAGAACTTTAACGTCTCCAATTGCAGGTGAAATTTCTCTCATTGTATTCATATGTTTGTGTGTGAAAGTTTATTTAAATGTTAAGGGTCATAATTAGAAAGATTAGTTATTGATTAAATGCAGAAATTGTTGCTTGTTGTGATGGTATAATTTTGAAACAATTTGATGTAATGCAGACATTGTTGCTTGTTATTTGCTAGTTGGTAACACATTTATCTATCTTATTGTTTTTGTCCTCATTTTTCGGTTGAACGAGCTTAAAAACATTTGCTTTAAGTTTTTAACATTTCTTCATAGTTTATAATTCATGTGTGTGTGATGGTATGATGTTATTCTAACTATTGAACTGATTGTTTGAAACAATTTGATGTTGATACTCCTTGTGACAAAAAAACTTGCTTTACAATGCATGAATTTGAGAGAATTGGATTTGTGTTTGTTTTTAATGAATGGAGATTTCACAGCAGGTGTTTGTTTTTTGTGTGATATTTATGTCTTTGTTTTTAATGAATGGAGATTGCGCAGTTGCTTGCTAAATGGTTAATTTGTTGATTAGTAGAGTTTGAATGTTAAAAAAATCTTTTAAGTTAAATAAAATCAGTTTATTTATATTTCAGTTTATTTCACCAGCTTGCAGAAGTTAAAAAACCAACAGTCTTCTTCTTGCAGACTGCAGAGGTTTGGTCCACCTCTTCAGCTGCAGATGTGGTCCGCAGATTGCAGACGTTTTACATTTGAAAAAACAAACAGCACCTTAATCACTTGAGTCCAAAAAAGTTAACACCTTGAATACGTGGATTTTCATTTTGTAACCTATTGAGTCCAAATTTGAAACCCTATTATATTTTCTTAGTTTTTTTTAAAATTATCAAAGTATCTTTATAATTAAAAGTGAAGGTTATATATATATATATATATATATATATATATATATATATATATATATATAGGGTCGGGATTTAGAGAAAACGGTAGAAAGTGTGAGAACGCTTATGGATCGTCCGATCAAAACAATCTATGGACTAGAATGGAGGGGTGGCGTTTTCGTAAATAACATCAATTTTATTACGTGGACGCACCTCATTAAGGGTAAAAAGGTCTTTACACTTCTATACCAAAACTCCATACTGATGAATAAAACGCCATTACTGACCAAAACACATCCCTATATAAACAAAAACATCCCAGACATAAAAACACATCCCCAGAAACCTGAAACGCCATATTTTCTACAATATACCATTCAAATTACAAACGCCAAAATCCCCAAAACATCAAACACAACTACTCAAAAACGCCATATTTTCTACTATATACCATTCATCTTAGAAAACGCCAAAACACTCAAACATCAAAAGATTCCAAAAAATCGACGGTTCTTTCAGATATACTATTTCGTCAGTAAAATGCCAAATATCGTTTTTTGTATATTCAAATATTGTTCTACGCCAAAGTTTCGGATAATGCATTCTTCCCTGGGGTGCTTTGACTCAAATAACATTTTGTTGCATGAGATGGACAAATCATAAACAAAAAGATGCTGGTGTCAGACTTATGTCATTTTTTGTGTTTTGTTATTGATGAATATTATAATGGCATGAAAAGACGAATGACACTAATGAGTTGTTTGAAGATACATATTCAAACAAAAAACTCATGTCTTGTTGTCTTTCCAAACGGCCACAAAAACACAAGCATGGCTAAGCCAAACCCCAGCGAAAATGATTCAAAGAAAAAAGAGACTGATGACAGTGAAGATTTGGAAGATGAATTGTTTCTATTTTTATTTTTTTATTTTCTTTTTCTGTTGTTTGTTATGTATTTTTCAATTTAGAATAAAAAAATACATTATATTAATAAAACGCGCAACCTGTCATAATGCATGTGAAACACCATAATGCAGTAAAAACACCAAAAACTCCCAAACTATAATGAAAGTAATTTGCAGAAGTATTAATAAAAGCTAAAAATGAAAAAAAAAAAAAGGCCAAAAACTACTTAAAGCCATTCAAAAATACCAAACTTGGGAGATGGAAAGTCTATGACCCTAAAAACTCATAAAAAGCTGAACAAAAAATACAGTAAAAATACAGAGTAACTGAAAAGACGGCTACTTTATTAATATCATTTATTATAAAGAGTAAACTGCCATTTTGGTCCCTGTGGTTTGGCCAGTTTTGCCACTTTAGTCCAAATCTCAAACTTATTACATCCAGGTCCCTGTGGTTTGGTTTTTGTTGCCATTTTAGTCCAAAATCCAAAAACCCTATTTTTTGACTGTTGCAACCTCCTATTTTGTCCTGTAGTGCAGGGGCATTTTTGTCCATGTTAATTTATTATAACATTTCAGTAATTAATAACATCTATCTTCAAGAACATCATCAAACTTCATCATCAAAACCCAGAAAATCAAGAACATCATCTTCAAGAAAATCAAGAACCTAGAACAAAACCAGAAACCATCATAAAAACGAAACAGATTTGTAAAAAGAAACGAGGCTCAGATCTGTATCTTCAAGAACATCATCAAACATCATCATCAAAACCCAGAAAATCAAGAACATCATCTTTAAGAAAATCAAAAACCGATTTGTAAAAAGAAACGAGGCTCCAACAACAAATCAAAACCGCCATGGCTGCAAACAGAGGTTGCAAGCGCACTTGCCCTCCTCCAATTCTGCCACGCCAAGCTGCGGAAAATCTCAAATGTTGACCCAATTTTGACTCGGATTAGGTGAAATCATCACAGCCTCGCAGTTTACTCAAAAAAAAAATCCACTGAATCACATAAAAGTAATCCAAATCAGCAATTGAAACAACAAAATTCTACCAAAACCACAGGGACCAACCACATCCGATGAACCTGCAACTCCCTGCAACCACCCACTCGCACCCCCTGCAACCACATCCGATGAACCTGTAACTCCATGCAACCACCCACTCGCACCCCCTGCAACCACATCCGATGAACCTGCAACTCCCTGCAACCACCCTCTCGCACCCCCTGCAACCACCGCCCCTCTCTCTCAATCCGGTGAGCACCTCCACCCAAAAAACGACTGGGCAAACACTATAGGGTTAGGGTTTACCATGTGTTCTTGAGGCGGAGATCTTGAGGCGGAGATCTATGTGTTCTTAGGGTTAGGGTTTTCGAGCGTTTGAGCTTTGATTTGAGCACCAGCAGCGTTTGAGCTTCGATTTCGAGCGTTTGAGCTTCGATTTACCATGTGTTTTTGAGCGTTGCGGTATTAGAGAGAGAGCAGGTCATTTTAGAGAGAGAGAGAGCAGAGTTGGCGGCGGTGGGATGGTGGTGGGGATGATGCGATGGTGGGGGTGGTGGTGGTGGTGTGGTGGTATTTTAGAGAGAGAGAGCAGATTTTATGTTGAGAGATAGAGAGAGAGAGAGAGAGAGATGTCTGAGATGAGGTTGAAGATGATGATCTAAGGGTTTTATTATAAATGAGTTATTATAAAGAGATAATAAATCTAAAATGACCAAAATGCCCCTGAGGGTAAAGACAAAATAGCAGGTCATTAATGGGAAATCTGGTCAAATTTGAAATTTGGACCGAAATGGCAACAAAAACCAAACCACAGGGCCCTGGATGTAATAAGTTTGAGATTTGGACTAAAGTGGCAAAACTGGCCAAACCACAGGGACCAAAATGGCAGTTTACTCTATTATAAAAGAAAATCTCGCCTAAACTACGAGCCAAAAACATCCTATAAGAGAGACGTCTTTGCACAATCAACTGGTCTCAAAACCAAAAACAAACGCCATATTTCCTAGAAACCATTCACTTTAAAAACGCCAAAAAAAATAGTTAAGAAAGCTACAGATGCAAAACCTCGATTCTTCTATATTGAGTATTGATCTGAATGAAGTTTCACTGAATGAATTCTTCTCTGAGTTGGGTATCTTTATAATCTTTTGCTGAATGAGATGGACAAATATTCAAGAAAAAAAGACTGATGACAGTGATACGACATCATGTCACTTTGTTCTTCGTGGATATATTGATGGCATGAAGGGATCAATACATTAGAGCAGGCGTTGGTCTTCAACATGTCATCAGACAAGTATATATCCACCCACCATAAATGATGCCACAAACAATAAGCATTTTCTAAAGACGGGTGTTATGTAGGAAAATAAGGATCTACATAAGGTATTCAAAAACATGTTCAAAACGCCAAAAAAGTTAAAGTAGAAGAGGCTGATGACGGTGAAGATTTGGATGAGAAATTAGATTATGATTATTTTTTTCATTTTCTATTGTTTGTTATCTAATTCTCTGTTGTTTATTATCTAATTCTCTACTAATTTAAAAAAACTGAGTATAAAATGCAAAAAACTACAAACACCAAAACGCCTGATAATGTGAAAACTGTGAGAACGAATGCTAGCAAAGCACGATGTTGCTATATAAAACGCCAAAAACGCAAACAAAGTATTACTGGAAAAATTAACACTAATTGACGGATGAAAATTGAAAGAAACAGTAATTGCTAAAACAGTAAAATGAAGAGACGGTATCATTATTGTCAAACATTTATTTATATTAAAAGCCATTACATGGAAACTTGAAATTTATTTATCTTTTCAAAACGCCATAATTGCCTGTCACATTATAGGCCTGTATCCTACATGGCAAAACACTTGATGTAATAAAATCAAGAAAAAATAAAGCCCTGCATCCTGATCTAAAAAAACAATAAAAACGCCAAAATATTTACTATGATGTTGATCTAAAAACAATAAAAACGTCGGGTATTTATTAAACGCCAAAAAAATGGAAAGATGAAGGGACACACGTTTAAAAAAAGAAATATGAAAGGACAAAAAAGTCCCTCCGCCCTTCTCTAAGCGGCGTGACACGTGTTGGGCCAGGATGCGCTCTCACTATTCTCACACTTTTGAGCGTTTTCTCCCGAACCCGTTTATATATATATATATATATATATATATATATACACACACACATTATACACACATGTCTGCACATTACCTCCCGAACTCTTGAACCCAACCAACCACTACCACCATACAACGTCAACCAACACCAACATACCCCCACCAGTGGTGATGAAGATTAAAGAGAGTAGAGAGAGAAAGTGGGGGTTGAGGTGGTGAAGTGATGGTTGAAGATGATGATAAGGATATTTTGTTATTTCACAAAAAAATTATTTGAGGAAATATAACAGAGTTAGTTAGTTGGACTTAAATTGTTGCAATTGTTAATAAATTGGACCCAGATGGTTACAAACTAAAAAATCAAATATTCAGATCGTTGAACTTTTTGATTTCGGACTCAAGAGGTTAAAACCGCTAAAAACAGAGACTCAAAAAGTAATTTGCTCAATTATATACATATGATATTTAAATCAAATAATCTTGCAAAAATCCTTATTTAAGTGAAATAACCGAACAGTGCTCGATCTACACAATGTAAGTACGCTTAGTTGATGAAATGTGATACTTCATAGTGATGCATTTTTAATATTTTGATATTTATATAGGCACACCTTTAAACCGAACTAAATTAAATTGATGAAGTGTAAGAACCCCATAAGAGAAGGGTTTAACTTGATAAGTTGTGAGACTTAAAGGATTGAAGTTGGGAATAAACTTTACTTTATTTAGATAATCTATTATATATAATAAATGAAAGGTGATTTGGGCCACGTGTCAACACCACATAGATTATTTTCCCGCCCAACAGTGTTTTCCCCTTCTTTATATACTTCTTTTGTCTGCTTCTTTTCATTTCCCTCTTCTCTCTCTTCTCTCTGGCGATTCAAAACCCTAAACTCATTTCAAATCCCTGGCCACAATTATTCAGGTATGAAATCTCACTTTCGTCTTTGAGACAAGATGATGTTCAACTTTTCGATTATAAGAAATTCTGGTATGAAATCTCACAATTATTCTTTCTCACTTTTCGATTCTTAGGGTTTGATTATTCAGGTATGAAATCTCACAATTATTCTTTCTCACTTTTCGATTCTTAGGCCACAATTATTCAGGTATGAAATCTCACAATTATTCTTTCTCACTTTTCGATTCTTAGGGTTTGATTATAAGAAATTCTGGTTTGATGTTATAATCAGACGAACTATTGTTCTCACTTTCGTCTTTGAGACAAGATGATGTTCAACTTTTCGATTATAAGAAATTCTGGTATGAAATCTCACAATTATTCTTTCTCACTTTTCAGGTATGAAATCTCACAATTATTCTTTCTCACTTTTCGATTCTTAGGCCACAATTATTCAGGTATGAAATCTCACAATTATTCTTTCTCATTTTTCGATTCTTAGGGTTTGATTATAAGAAATTCTGGTTTGATGTTATAATCAGACGAACTATGGTTTCTCTTCATCTCTCTGCTCTACTTCTTCACTCATTCAATCCAACCTTCTTCATCAAAAAGGTTTGATTTATCATTTTTATATATCAAAATCATTGCTGAATGTTAATTTTAGTGGTAAATGTTTTAAAATGTTTCAGTTTGTGGATTGAACGGAAGGTGTTTGATGAAATGCTTGAATGGGATAACGTTTTTTTTTCATAATTTTTGAGTTTATATTGATGGTTTTCATAATTTTTATAAGACTGCTATATTGTTTTTTTCATGTTAGGGAAGGCTGGTGATATTGAAGGTGATCGTCAGTTATTGAGTACCAATTTGT
Source organism: Helianthus tuberosus (assembly GCA_030545235.1). Taxonomy (NCBI): domain Eukaryota; kingdom Viridiplantae; phylum Streptophyta; class Magnoliopsida; order Asterales; family Asteraceae; genus Helianthus; species Helianthus tuberosus. Next base: position 84,394,730 of record CM060431.1, on the reverse strand, counting down.
TTAGTAATACATAGTTTTCATATGCTTCAATGACAAGTTATTTGTTAGATGTCTAAAATATTCTTTAACAAATGAGAAACAAGGCAGTGTTTTTAAATAAGTTCATATGGTATTCAAATTCTAAACAATTTTCAACTCATTTGCCATTTGTACTTTATTATTTTTTACACCCCGATACTCATTTGGTAGCAACAGGTATTCTATTTTGGTTTTGTTGAATTTGAGGTGCCAAATGCGGTTCAAAAGGCGATCGAGGTATGTGCAATCCTATTATAACACGCGGTTATATTATACGAACTTATGTTCTTATAACATGAAAATATCATTGGGTGCCATACAAAAAACCTTTTAGTCTAATGTACCTAATTTAATATAACAATAAGTTACTTTCTCAATTGAACGACCACTTTAAACTAAATGAGTCAATATTAGATAATTAGTTAAAGGTGTTGAGCCATTGAAAATTAATAATGATCACTTTGTTCTAATGATCAAAATTTGCATATGAAGGGTTGTCGATCCGGGTATATACAACAGTTGATCTTCTTGAAGCTGTAATTATCTTTTCAAAATCTATAAACCTTGATAGATCGAGCATTTAAATTTGTTAATTATCATATTAAAGCTAATATAAATAATATTTTTTTAGGGTATCAAGCATGTATACAAAACATGAGCTTTGTGTCTTACATGGGTACATAATGCGCTGGATGTGTCTGGTGATTGGTGACATCAAAAGTGGTTTATTTACTTATGTTATATATAGTGATATGTAATTATGTAGTTTCAACATGAACTTATATTTCCGAAACCAGTTTGAATTCTTCCCACTTGCAACCAAAGATTACCGCAGCAACGCCCGGGAGGAGGAAGCTCCTGAGAGACGCAGGAAACGATGTTGGTAGCTGAAGAATAAGAAACTACGTTTTCATTTCACGACTTTACTCTCCAAGCGTTTGAAGCATGTGCTAATCTACAATCTAATATGGTTGGTTTTCATTCTCTTTCGCATAAGTTATTCATGATTATGTTGTACTACAATTTCACTTATTTATTGTGTTACTATTACAGGATCTGAGAATATTTTCAGGCAATTTCATGAACCATTTGTGATGCCGCCAAGAAAGCGTCCGTGTGCAAAGTGGCTTAAAAAGAAAGATGAGCAAGAACAAGATGGTAATATTACAAGCTTAAAATGATGTGAAAAATACTTGAATCTTGGTTTGGCTTTTGTTTTCAGTTGCTGAGCTTTTTAAGTTATAATGTACACATGGTTATTTGTACTTCACATGATGCCATTGCTTTATTTTTTTTCAGACAATGAGACGCCAATACGATTACCTGGATCGAGTCCACATGGTAAGCGGGCCATGATTCGAGCCCAGAAGAAAGCTGAGCAACAACAAGGTGGTAAAATTACATAGTTGGATTTTGTATATAGCCCTCTTCCATATGAGTTCAGTGAGGTTGCTGATGAAGACACATGGTTCAGGATGAACAACGGCTTCATAGCTGACCTTGATTCAATTCGTATGACTCCAGCAAAACAAGTTTCTTCTGTTCCATCAATTGATGTAAGTTTTCACTTTTCATGTTTTCAAGACAACTTTGAATTAATGCTGTTAGGCAAGTTGCGAATATGCATAACACGGATGGTCTTTACAGGATTGCCAAATTGGTAATTACATAACACGGTTGCGAATATATATAACACGGATGGTCTTGAAAAGGATGGAATAAATGCAGAGGTAAGGTTTCTATGTGACCAAAAGCTTATTATTTTATATTTAATAGAAAAATATAATGCTCATTTAAGTGAAAGCTGCACAATTTTACAGGTTATAAACCTGCGTTCTATTCGACCACTAGATAGAGCTACAATCAATGCTTTAGTTAGAAAAACTAACTGTTTGGTCACCGTTGAGGAGGGGTTCCCTCAACATGGCATTGGTGCTGAGATCTGGTATCATCTACTTTCCAATTTAACTTCTTTAAATAGTTAGTTAGTGTGCTAAGTACGATTACAACATTAAGTTATTTTATGAGTTCGAGTGATCTTCACACCCTAAGCTCATTTGAAATGACTGTTGGGTTAAAACAGTGTTTTGAAACCAATTTTGAAACGACTGTTCGGTTAAACAGTGTTTTGAAACCACTGCTAGGTTAAACAGTGTTTGAAACCACTGTTGGGTTAAACAATGTTTCGAAACGCCTGTTAGGTTAAACAATGCTTTCAAAACATTGTTGGGTTAAAACAGTGTTTTGTGGAGAAAACAGTGGTTCTTTTTTTCTAAACAGTAGTTTGACTTTGGTCAAACAGCGTTTTAACTTTGGTCAAACTGTGTTTTAACTTTGGTCAAACAAACTTTTGAACCACTAAGAATCATATTTTTGCAAACAGTTGTTTGACACTTTGACTTTGGTCAAACAGTGGTTTGCCTTTGGTCAAACAGTTGTTTGACTTTGGCCAAACAGTGGTTTGACTTTGGCCAAACAGTGGTTTGACTTTGGTCAAACAGGTGGTTTGACTTTGGTCAAACAGACTTTGGTCAAACAGGTTAAACTGTAATAAATAGTTAATTATCATAATTTTTGGTAGATCACAAGATTCCACTTTGACAAGTTGCTCAAGAGTTTAATGGGTGTTGAAGCTTGGTTGCGAATTGTTTAAAACTACCAGGTCGTATATGGAGTGACAGATCCAGCAGAGGTAAAGTTGTGTTGCTATTGTTTTGATGTTGTGCAAGGTTTACTATATATAATCTCTTTGAAGGTTATGTTTTTCTAACCCGGAGGTGTTCTTGCGATCACTTCAGCAGCCGTTACGGAGCTTAAAGGTTTGTTTAAAATATTACATAATCAACTAATTAGCTATTTATGTTTTTAATATATCAAAATAAACTATGTGTGAACTGTATGGCATACATGTATGTGAATACACATATATGTACATTTATATTCACATATAGTGAATTGAGTAATCATATATGTACATTTATATTCACATAAACGTTTTTCTTTAAGTAGTTGATAATGTTTTTGGGCCTGTACTTGCAGTGAGTTTTTTGGTCTTTCTGGATAATATTGTTTTCCTATGACAGATGAGTAGACACAGTTTTATTTATATATTTAAGGTTCTCTTATTGTGTATCCTATGATTTAGTGCATTGATTGTTTTGATGGTGGAATCAGATGTGTGCAGGTCGATCGAAACCGAAAACAACAAAATCAAAAACAAAGATTTATGGCAATGCCTTTGGTCTAAATATGAACAACTCAAGGAGACTGCTACTTGGGCCCAAGTGATGATTTGGTGCGTATTCTCGGTATTTGGGTAAATTCAGTATCTGAAACCTTCACATTTTATAGTACAAGTTTAGTGTTTTGGGTGAGTCAGATCAAGGCAAAGAAATGCCATATGAACTCGGTACCGGTACCGAAAATGTTCGGTACGGTACCGGTATTTAACGGTAAAATTCGGTAAAATACTGGTACCATACTGGAACCGAAAACGCCAAAAAGTGGGTACCGATATGGTACCGAAAAAAATCGGTACGAGAAATTCGATACCGGTACCAAATACCATATGCTCATCTCTAAGCAGTCATATGTAAGTAAAACAAGCATCTGAACTTAAAACCTCTTTTGTGAAGGTTAGTCTTATTTTATTTTTGTATTTATTTTTTTAATTTAAATTTTGTAGCTTTTATGATTTCTTTTATAAACACTATGCGGTTTGAGAGTGTTTGTTGTGAAGATTTGCTCATCATGTAATTTCAGTATCAAAACGTATCTGTATCGCCAATTGTCGTGAATCTGTATTCTTTTTAGGTGTAATTCAACAACCACTTGTAGTTGGTGATAACCATAGGCTATAGGTATTTAGATTAATATCATATATCTGGGACCGATTGAGGCAGTGGTGAAGGAATCCGGTGGATGTGAGTCGCAAGCATAGGAGGTTCGATTATCTGATCCATGTAAGAAGTTGTCTAACGGATTAACATCTTTTAATTTTCCCGCTTTCAATTACTTATAAAGTTCAATTTTCCCAGTTTTTTTTTCGTTTTTCGTTTAGCCCAATTAAAATTTCAATATTTATGTAGAAGTTTTGTTAATTTTTCATCTTAGAGTTTAACTTTTCCCTTTTTTTTTTGTCTTTTTTGTTGAGGATACCAAGGGCTGGATCAAGACCGTTTGAATGTGTGAGAATATCTTGGCATTGTGATAAACACAAGACACTTAGAGGGTCCTATAAGAGAAAGGCTACTTTGTATATGTTTCGTTACAAGGAAGATGCTAATCAGAATCAAGTTAATAATGCTTCTGTTGAGGATCCCATCAATTCTGAGCAAGGTGACCAACAAAACATGCCTATTTAACCTTTGTTGGTGTTTTAATCCGTTTATCAATCATTTTGTTTTGCATATTATTCATATATCAAAGTCCATATTTAAAAAAAAAACTATTTTGTTTGTTATATGATAATGAGTGATATTATTCATATACCAAAGTAGATGATAGTTACAGTGAATAAAATGGAAATTATGTGTGATTTACCCAACCCGCGAAGGTTTGACTGGGTTACCCAACCCGCGAAGGTTTTATTTTTGTATGATTTTAATTATTATTAATAATAAATAGTTTTTAAAAAAAGTAACTTTCTCAAGCCCGGGAAGCAATCCCAGGTAAAAACCTAGTTTACAAATATTTAATAGGAGTTTAAATCAGAAAAGATTTATTATTAGTTGTTTTAATTAAAAATTTAAAGGGGTTTGAGTCATACTAGGATTAGATATGGATGACTTATTCATCATTTTTTAGTATAAATAGAGTATTTAGGGAGTAGGGACAGTGTAACATGTGGTTTTCGTTCTTCATAAATCATTAATGTTCAGGCTGTAGAACATGTATTCTTGATGGTGATGTGTTAGAAACCCTTCTAGTCATTAAAATCAAGCTCCAATGTGACGGAATCTTCTAGTTTCACACCTTTGGTTCTTTTTGTCCTTGCCACCTTGTTCTCACGAACACATACTTAGGTTGTCTTTGTATGTGTACATGAAAGTGGTCTCTCTTTTAAAAAGGTGCAACTTTTCTCCATTGACCCCATTGGTTAGAAAGAATTTTTACTTTTATTTGTTTCACTTTGGCCAATACATTTCAATTTAGTTATCTTGCAAAGGAAAGTTATGTAACAAATATAAATAACATAAATGAAAGTTATATAACCAATAAAACTAACATATAAATGATATAAATGGTTTTTAATATAAGAAAACGAAATGTGAGCATTAACTGTAACCTGCTTCATTTATGAGATTCCAGGATCCGACGAGTTTGACGGAGTTTTGGTTCCGAGATAACCGGTTCGGTGATAAGAAATGAGTAAAAGTAGAAAACGACACCGAACAAGTCAATTTAATATGGTTTCTCTTCAATATTTGAAAGTTACATACCCGTGAAACAAGTTGGATAACATCTCCCCTCAGGGAACCAAAAGCTTGTCCAATGGGAACCCCTCATCCTTACATATAGGCATCGTCCTATCCGTCCGAATGAGCCTATGTCCATCCGTCCGGATGGTCTCCATCCGTCCGGATGGACTTTAACAATAAAGAACCTATTTGGATGACTGGGTATTAACGGATGGACTTGTTGTCCATTCGTCCGGATGGCTCATCCGTCCGAATGGACTTTGTTCCATACAAAACCTTATCCTTTATATACACTATTCTATACAATATTCAATACACGTTCTATCTAGCCTATTCGCACAGTGGTGGACATACTTTATGCACCAACAGTTTCCCCCTTGGCCTTCACTGTCGAATCATCACCTTGAAAACCTAGAGCCGTATTTTGAATATTCTATAACTATAATCAGGCATCTTGGAATATTCAATAGATTCCCCCTTGATTGATGATCCGGGTTTGCTTTGACAATGTTATACACACATTCCCCCTGAAATGAATATTCAGGTCTTTGTTTGCACAGTTCACGACTCCTCCTCTGATTTGCTCAACTGCAATCTTCATGAATAATCATCATCTTGAAACTAATCAATGTAGCTTCTCTGTTTCAACTTTAAGCACATCCGCATTCAGTTTTTATATAGCATTTCAGCACCATCGATCACGCATTCCGCCTACTTGATCTTTTAATGTTCAAAAACCCAACCGGCAATTGATAGAAACTTCGAACACTACACTGGTTAACTTCTAATTTGTGACTACCCACGAAAATCTGAAATCCCATTTTCCGTGATTACCTTCTGAATAATTGATCCATGTAAACGGTATTCTTCACAATCAGCAAATATTCATTGGATAACGAATAATCTGGTAACACATTCAGATCTCAGAAACATTCATCCATGATCAGATTCACAGTCTTCCTCTTCAGTCCCGATAACAAATGTATAGTCTTCTCTGCTAGTTCCGGAAGCAACTTACCCAACAAACATCATCAGTCCCCGACGGTAAGTCCGAAAAACAATTCATCTACTCGAAGATTAACCATTCTGACACTTTAGACTGTCACACGTCTGTGATATCTTATAAATATCCACAATACAGATGCATCTCCTGATGCTAATCCCGCTGACCGGCTTGACGAAGACCTGGGACTCAAACCCTAAGACGTCAATCTAACCCTGATCTGTAGAGTCCGAGCTTCCTATGATCACGAATTCACAAATCCAGATCCTATTCATCTCCAGACAATCCTGAAGTCGGAACCACCTGAAAGCTGTTCCAGTGTCACGGATTTCAAAAATGTCAGCCAAAATTTCTTTATATTCTATGAAATTTTTATTCCCCTCATTTTTGCAAATTCTGACGCCTTATCACTGAATTCTCCCTCAAATTGAGCAATTCAGGCCTCTCGTATCTCTGAAAAACTCGACTATGCCGAAAATATGACATTTTTTCCCAAACTTCAGTTTTTCATCATTGCGGATTTTACTTTACGGCCCATTAATAGTCAGATAAACCACATGATAATCATTCTGCACTAGTATCATGACTACCCCACTAATTTCCACAATCTGTGATCGCATCATCAAATTTGTTCGCTAAATCCCCGGACGGTGTCCCCGAACAACCCAGCTTGCTCCTTAAAAACTCGAAAAAAAAATTCAATCTCCATCAAATGTGTTCGCTAAAACGGTGCGTCGAAGTGATGCGGGACGGATAGTGATCCGGTCGGATGGTCATTCGTCTAGGATGGATGTGTTTGTGTATGATGGAACTTTGAAGTTTTCGTTGTAGCATTTTGAGAATGAAGAAGTGTTTCTACCTTCTCAGGTCATCCGGTCGGACGGTCATCCGGACGGATGGTCGTCCGCTCGGATGGTGATCCGAGTGGAGGTTATTACACTTTGAAATTTTGAATTTGTATAAATGTTTAACATCATAACTCATCCGTCCGGGTCGTCGTTCAATTGGAAGGTGATCCGATCGGACGACAATCCGTTCGACGATCTGTTCATTTGAGACTTGTAAAAATTTGTTAAGTTTTGAAAGTTGTGCGATTGAACCGAGACGGTATGACAACGTGTTAAACAACGGAAACCATAGCAAGCCTAGTCATCCGTTCGGATGGGAATCACCCCGTTCGTTCGGTGACTGTTCTTGATGGGATTTCATGTTCAACCCGTGAACCGGTCGCCTCTTCGTTAGGAATCCATTCTTAGTCCGGATCTACACTAGAAAATGAGTAGTGAACCCGAACTAGTCCAGATTCTAACGGTTTTGAGTTAAAAGTTAAGAAAGTTAAGAAAGTTGAAGAAAGTTTGAAACATTAGAAAAATGTTTAGATTTAGGTGAAATTAGTGTTTAAACATTATAGAAATCCTTTAGTTTTGAGTTGTTCTTGGTGGAATGAGGTCACACTTTGGTGTTCATGAACACCTCTGATGACGTCATTCTAGAATAGCCCGAATCAGACGAATTTCATGGTGAAATGATGAGATTTGTTGGTGGAAAAGATGAAGTAGTGTATATAGATCAAAGAAGTACAAGATTCGGTGAGAAAACTTACAAGAATCGCGAGGAATCGAGAAAAAATAGCTTGAGAACGAGCTGGGTCGGAGGAGGGTTTTCTCATCAGTGAAAAGCTGATGTGACAGTGATATTTATAGGCAAGAGGAGAGAAAGGCGGTATAAGTGATTAGGTCGGAGGGCTTTCTGATCGGATGGCCATTCGGTCGAATGGTCCTTCGATCGAATGGCTCGAGTGGGTTGGTTTCTGACTTTTCGTTTCGTGCGTTGAGCGTCGCGATGCGTTGCGAGTAAGCGATGCGATAGTATTACACATTAGTTACACAAATAATATAACCACTAATAACATAAAAGTAAAACTTAGATTTCGAGTTCGCGGTGAGATTGCGTTGCGATAGAGTGGCGATTGCGTTTGCGAATAATTACCTCAAACAAATACAAACATGCACAAGTAACACATAATAGCACACATACATAAAACAATACTCAAAACCTGTAATTCGAGTTGCGATTGCGATAGCGATGTGATAGTGTTAAGTCGATTAGCGTTTAGTTGCGTTTGTCGCATTGTTACTATACATATTAAATAATCGTAAACAAATAACATCAAGCGAGTGTTGATTATCGAGTCAAAGTGTACAAGTAATAATTAAGCAAGGAATGACAGATCCAATTAGCAATCTTTTCTTCCTTTGACTTGTACTTTGACCATGACTTCGGAAAGTCGGGTTGTTACACTTTTACCCTTAATGAAGCACGTCCCACACTTTCCATGGATTGTTTTGATCTGACGATCCATAAGCGTTCTCACCGTTCTCACACTTTCATCCGTTTTCTCTAAATCCTGACCCTATATATATATATATATAGGAGGGTTTAAATGAGAACGCTAAATATTGTGAGAACCGTAAGAACAAATGAAAAAACCATGAGAACTTGGTCAAAAACAATTCAAATTCAAATTTTTTTCTACACTTATCATTATTATTTGAATACAATGTTAGAAAATTTAATTTCCACGTTTAAATTTACGTGAATTCAGAAATAAAGAAAATTTACACATGTGTAAGTTTGCCATTTACACATGTGTAAATCTGTTATATTTACACATGTGTAAAAAATCTAAAAATAGTGATTTTGAAAGGAGAAATGAATTATTTGATGTTATAAATTCTTGTTTTGATGTTGTATCTTAACTACAATGAGGTTTGTATTAAAAAAATTGGTTTTGATTGGTTTTTTCATTCGTTCTCACGGTTCTCGCAATATTTAGCGTTCTCAAGATGACCCTCCCATATATATATATATATATATATATATAATTGGTCAGGTTTGTTATGATAATCGGATAATGATTATTCATCATGAACTCGGACTAACTTATCTACGATTCTAAGTCACTTCTTATTGATTCTAATGGGCAAACTAGGACCCATGAAGGGTATGTTTGGCAAAAGTAGCTGGTGGCTGTTAGCTGGAAGCTGGTAGCTGGTGGCTGGAAGCTGGTAGCTGTAGCTGGTAGCTAGTAGCTGTACCTTTTTAGATATACTTGGTGTTTGGTAGAGTAGCTGGAGCTTTTAATAAAATGTATAATGACCAAAATAGACATAACTAAAAATTTAGAAAGTTTGTGCATTAAAAAGTTCCTTATTTTTAGAGGTTAAAATAGTCATTTTTTCCCTAAAAGCTTGTAGCTTCTTCTAAACGCTACTAGTAGTAGCGTTCAACCAAAAGCTTCAAGCTCCTAACCTAAAAGCTTAAAGCTCCTTCAACGAAACAAGACTTTTTATTGAGTATGAGTTTTTTCTTAAAAGCTTAAAGCTAGAAGCTCCTAAAAGCTCCATGCCAAAACATACCCGAAATCACATATAACTTAATGTCATAAAACGTTAATAACTCTTTTATACGATATTATTTTTTTATAAAAATTACAACAAAAAACGAGTGTATTTTTTATCTTTAAAATGAGTATACTATTGCTATATTTTTGAAAAAAAAAAACCTAGATGCGTAAAATGCAATGGACAAAAAGCATAAAAATGACTTTTTTCTAAAACGTAATTGACAAATAACACAAAGAAATGTCATGTTTCTAAAATGGAATGTGCAAAAAAAACAAAAGAAATGTGTTGTTTATAAAATGCAATTGCATAAAAACACAAAAAATGTCTTTTTTTCCAAAACGCAATAAACTAAAATAAAAAAAAATGTCTTTTTTTTTTTTTTCTAAAACGCAATGGCCTATAAACATAAAAAAATGTGTTGTTTCTACAATGCAATAGACTAAAAACACAAAGAAATGTGTTGTTTTAAAACGTAATGGACTGAAATCACAAAGAAGTGTCTTTTTTTCTAAAACACAATTGACTAAAAACGCAAAGAAAGTTGTTTTTAAAACGTAATGGACTAAAAACAAAAAGAATTGTTTTTTTTTAAACACAATGAACTAGAATGCATTTTTTTATTGTGGTATAAAAATGTAACAAACATGTCACATTATCGTTCTCAAAAAAAAGATAACAAACTCTTTATTATATATACATCAACACTTTATTAATGAAATTAAGTTCGCTGTCAAATAAAAAACACAAAATGAAAGTAAAAATAATACTTTAATCACAAATAATAAAACCCACATTTGTCTTTCACTAATAAAACTAGTTTAATACCCGTCCGTTGGACGGGTTACGTTAATGTATTATATAGTAACAACATGAATGAACCTATGAACACAACTAACTTGAATTTACGTATTTCCTATGATGTAGATTATAAGGTCATTATAAGTTGTTGCCTTTCACCATCCACCTCTGCTAACTTTAGGCTTATTGCTAAATATCTTTCTTGCATTTCCTTCAATTGTATTTCCATTCAATTGTTTTTATTTAATAATTCAAAGATTTCTTGATCAACAGTCTTCTAAATCTCAGCATCATCACTACAACAGTTAGATAAGATATCAGTTTCTAGAGTCCCATTTGTCTTCACAATTTATACAACTCTACGTTATATCACCCACATCATGTGTTTATTCAAAATATTTGAATCTGGGTCATACGGGTCAAGTTATTCTACAAAGGCTTCTAATTGTAAGAAGGATTTATAGAGTGACAAGTGTCCAATAACCTAAAACTAAACCCACTACATCACCACCAAAAACCTAAACACCCACCCCCACCACCACCCCCCCCCCACACCCAAAAACCTACCCCCCCCCCCCACCCCACCCCACCCAAAAACCTAAACCCCCCCACCCCGCAAAAAAAAAAAAAAACTATTCCTCACCAAAAAAAAAAACCCCAAAAAACCTAACCCCTCCCCCCCCACCCCCACCTCCACCCCCTAAAAACCTAAAAAAAACCTAACCCCCCCCCCCCCCCCCCCCCCCCAAAAAAAAAAAAACAAAAAAAAAAATATAAAAAAAACTAAACACCCACCCCCACCCCCCACCACCACCAAAAAACCTAAACCCCCACCCCCTCGCAAAAAAAAAATGGTGGGGGTGGGGGGGGGGGGGTGGGGGTTTTTTGGTGGTGGTGGATGTTTAAGTTTTTTTTTAGTGGGTTTTTTGTGTATTAGGTTTTTTTTAGGTTATTGGACACTTGTCACTCTATAAATCCTTCTTACACTTCTTACAATTAGGATCCTTTGTATTTGATCCTAATCCTGGGTCATACGACTCATATAACCAAAAATGAACCCACATGATGATAGAAAACAAACCCAGTACGCGGCAAGATCCAAATTGCAACAACCAAGCCCACCAGTTTAAAGCCCAATACCCACGATTTGATAACCCGTTAACCCTAAGACCATACGGTGTGAGCGTGCAAGACCTTCACGTCGGGAACACCACCCCGCGTATGGCGTGGAGGGCGGCATTGTGGGTAGCGCTTGAGGATTTCCACCGGCGTGGGGGCAAATGTGTGGGTGAGGTGGAGGCTCTTGATTGGTGGGTGTAGTTTAGGTTTGTTTTGATTGGGTGATGTTTATTTTTATTTTTTATTTTTTATTCTCTTTCACACCACTTTACCATCCGTACTTTTTTCTCCATGCCACCATGCTAACGTGGCTGCCACGTGTCGCTCCACACTCTCCCTTCAAGCCCCTCCACACCGTGTGGTCTAAAGCCTAATCCCTCTGCACCCACATAAGGTTTCATTTTACAAAATATATTTACCAAAATAATCGTTTTGATAAATACCAAAAAGAATAACTTAAGGTTGTTTGTTGAAACTGTAGCATGCAAAACAGGCTGGATAAGGTGACGGTCAGAAAAGGTTTTGACAAATATAGATGCGGGTCAGAAGGCCATTATAAAAAGTAGGGAAGAACGAAACCTTCGAATTAAAGATAGAAACAACCACAAATCAATCAAAAATTAGAAGTTGTTGATCGAGTGGTAGAGCCCAAAATGTGTGGAATTTTCATTAAAAGGGGTTTATATTCACATGTGTATTATGCATAAAAAGCTATCAATGATTTAATGATAAATGATGCATCACTTAATCGCCCACTTTTAAAGTTCTGGTTACGGTCTAGATCTTGTCGAAACAGTCTTAAGCTTTCCTAACAATAACGGGCATATTAAGAGCATGACATATATATATGTATATATTGAACTGTAAACAAAAACATAACCTATTTAAATAAGAGCCAAAATGGTACAAAGCAATGAACATTAGGTTCACAAGCTATATCACCATGGCATGTATGATGTAAAAGTTAAGATTATACCCCTATCAGTCACAAAAGTGACAAAACGATCACGTTTCATTATGGTTGTTTGTATCACATCTGGCTCAGAAATAACAAAGAAGTCACCAAAAGCTCTTGAAAGTGCCAGCCCTAGTCCTTCAGTTCCTCGTCATTCGAAGCACGACACTCCTGGTTCATTTTCTGATTCACACACATGCCTTCCAGACTTATGTATCCTCTCAGTTTCCTCTAAACCAAGAATAAAAAATGTAAGCAGCAAAATTTTTTATATTTACATAACTAAATTTCATATAATTAGGTGATGTAGGAGAGTGCATACGAGGTAAACTCGGTATGAAGTCTACAGTAAGTTGAAGTAAGCTGAATGGCTACCAGACTTACGTTTTTCCGCAATGTTTAACGCCCATTGTCTAGAAACTTTTAGCAGTTCTTGAGGAGGCACAATAGCGTCAATTAGACCTAGCTTTTCCCTTCTTCGGAGAGTTTGTTTAGATGTCTACAAATAAGTGATTCCTTTACCGCCACCACCATATAAGTTAAAAGTTGAGTTGAAACTTAAACATGAAGGAGGTCAAACCTTGAGGAGGGAACTCAAGTCTGAACATTGGTGGTTCTGGTATCACAGTATCAAACCTTCAAGAAATTGTTTATTATATTAAAACGAAATTATGTTATATAAAAAATAAAAATAAAATGGATTGATGTAAGAGATTTATCACACATTTTTCATGTAGAATGATAGGCAATGAGCTTGAAAACAAACTGATATCAGTTGATGCTCGATACGCATTTTTCACTTCTTGAAATACAGTTGACGCTGGTGAGTGGTGACGCTTCTCACTGACCTGCATGATGAAAATAAAATATTATTCTTTGTGACAAAAACTATATGAACCCAGTTATAAAACCACTCACCTGAAAAAGATTTTTCCAAATGCTTCTCCATTGAATCACTTCCTACCACCAGCCAGCCCAACTAAGCCTATTACCCATGGTCCACCACCATCTGAAATCCCGGCCAAAACCCACCACATTCACCATTGCTCCTTCCCCCTTCAAAATCCGGCAACCGCTACACCCACAACCGTTCGAAAACCTAGCCAGAAACCACCACATCGAGCATCGCCACAACCTTTAACAGAAAAAAGAGTCTGCTTTAAGAACTATAATTATCAATAACTTATGATTCAAATGTCAACAAAATCACATTACCCAACCAAATATCTAGAAGACTCAACTTTGTTGACTTCGTTGACATATTATTTGAGCAGGCAATTCCTTAGATTGACTTATAAATCACCTCAGTGGATCCCCTAGAATAAATTCCACCCATCAACAGGCCTGCTCCTCCCACCCATTTCTTTAAACTACTATTTCCACACAAAATAAAAATAAGAAAAACTCGTTACTCAAATTTTGATTAAAAAAAATTAAAGCGTTGGGATGCAATTGACACATCCCTTGACGCCCATACATGCTGGGAAATCCCATAAGAGGCGTTTTCTGCTAACCGGATTCCATGGAGCCTGTTATGGTTAAAACATGTGAGGGGATACTTGAACAAACTTCAAGAAAAAAAACACAAAGAGCAAATGTGATTAGGAATTATAACCTTATGAGTGTTGTAAAGAATCTAGAAAAATCCAACCTCCACAACTCTTACCTGACAACATTTATCAAGAGAATATTAATTTTATAAATTTACATGACATAACCATTGAGGATTTAAGTAAGAAAAATGAATTTTAATCATCAATTCCATTCAAGAATGCTGGTGAGATAGTGACCGGCGTAAGGGTTTAAGAAATTGAGCCTTGGCTCGGCCAATTTCTCGAACATGCCCCATTTTTCTACAACTCAAACACTAACCTGAAAGAAATTAGTAGAAACATGGAGATATAAATGATCAATTTGACCTAAATATAAAAATGACTGCGGGTTCTGGGTTCAAATAAAGACATGCAAAACAAAAGAGGCTTACGAAAAACATGTTGGATCGTCTTCATCTCCCTTGAATCCTTTAACCATCGTTTTTGGTTACTCAAACTCCATCACCGCCGTTGTATGATGTCATGGCGGAACCCTAAGTTCACCGGACCAGGATTGTGTTTTACTGGGAACAACACCAACGCCACCCGTAGTCCCACATCTTCACCAACAGAGGCTTCCCTGTTTCCTGTATAGGGAGACGACCTGAGACGGTGGCCGGATAACGCCATGGCTGCAAAATCATGGTTGCTTCTATGGTAGAAACTATCAATTTCCACCACAAGCCCTCCGGATTTTACCCCGCCAATAGTTGATAATAAAGCCACCGACTCAGTAGACGTGATAATACAAGCTGCAAGAGTGAATCAAACGGCGAAGATGATACCTAGCGCCCATAGCCTTCAAGATTACATCCGAGAACGATCCGTGATTAGAACCTTCCGATTGAGTATGATCGCAGAGAGAGGCGAGGTTACAATCAAGTGCCAGAAGTTCGTCGCTGATGCAGCCGTTGTCGGAGTGGTGGTGTCCCGGTTGCCGGTCCATTTCCGTCGTTATGGTGGTTGTGCGATGATTGTCTTACGGCATAGGTGGTTGTGTAGGCTTATCTATGAGGAGTTCCTGGGGATTGCAAAGTGAGATATAAAGAGAGTGTAGAATCAGAACGTGGGAGTTGCAAACCGCTGCAAACTGCAAGCCAATAGCAGGAATTTAGCCTTACTTTTAGGAATTTAGGAGAGAGGGGCTGAACTGCTAAAAACTGCCACTTTTTCAGTTGTTTAGGGTCAAGATCAAAAGTTGATGAGTTTAAATGGCTAGGATTATCCCAAAAGTTGGTTAGACTTAATGGGTTCCATATATATATATAATGACAATAATTTCCAAAACATCACTATCAAAAATTGGCCCACCATCATCAAGAAGAAATGAATAAATATCTTCATAAAACGCAATCCTCTTTAAGGGTGTCCGGCGCACTCGCGGGGAGGGGAATCGGTGACCCCTGTCACCGCTCGGGAACACCGGCGCCACCGGTGCGGGGAGGGGAATCGGGGAGGAGACACCGAAGAGGGAGGGAGAGAGATGGTGGGGCCACCCACTTTTCAAACCAATCAAAATTTTTTTTTTTTTTTAATAAAAAAACAATTCACCTAAGAGGGGAGTGCCGCCATCAAATTGGGGTGCGAGTGGAGTTTAAGAGGGGAGTTGACATGGCATAACCTGATTGGGTATGCGTAAGAGAGGTGCCCCTCACCCTAATACAAATAAACACTTATCTGGAACAACATTCACAAATATAGATAAATGAGAAAGTTTCCCCTGTGATCAAATAATTCACGATTTGAAAGAAAAATCCTTTAGTGATTGCAGTTACGCTTGGAAGTAAAACACAATATGTTGTTATTCAACTAATTAAATTATAAAAATTCATATGTGATCAGAACATTCACGTTTCCTCTTCTTCTATAGGTTCTGCACATTATTTACTAAATCATAATCCACTCTGTAAAACGCAATCCATTATCGGATTGGAACCAAGCTATATCGACAGCTCCGGCCATGGTAATGGCGGCGATGAACGGCGCATCAAGAGCGAATGCCATAGATGCCAATTTGTTAACCTCTTTCAGGCAAGAGAATGCATTCATTTTGAATTGGATTGAGAGATCTAGGTATCGGGTTAGCGTTATGGTTGGGGTTGTGATCTCTGGACGGTGACAGAGTGGTGAGGGTGGGGTGATGATTGTGGGGGGAGTGGGCGATGGAGTGGTGGCCGTGGGCGGCGGTGGTGGTGGTGGTGTTGTGGAGGTGAGATGAATTGTAGAAGAGAAAGATGTACTGTTTTTTTTAGAACTGAGTTTTATTTAGATCTAAGGTTTAATGAGACTAATTTGTGGTTGACTAAAATGCCCCTCTTTATTTATTTTCTTGTTTGCCACATGTCATAACCTCATTTCTTCCTACCCAAACAATACTTTCTACTTGATAATCTCTCTCTTGTTTTGACCCAACAAAAAACTATTTTGTTAAAACCAGTTAAGAAACTAGAAAGTATGAAAATTCACATGAACACGTGCCTCATGACACTCAACTCGTACATAATTTACTATTTAACTGCCACAACAAAAAAAAAAAATTATACGACATTTTACTACTAGAAAACTTGGCAATTGTCACCAAAATTTGCTACAGAAAAAATCGATGGCAAATTTAGCCACCTATTTCCCATGGATATGTAAATTAAGTGTACTCAACATCGTTTGGTTGCAAAGTGTTAGAAAATTTTGCCACCATCTATTTTTGGTGACAAATTTGTGGAAAAATAAGAATAACTTCCCTAGATTATCCCAAATATATGCGTATTTTTTTAATTGCTACCGTCTTAGCAGTGACAAAAATGAAATTTTAAACCCAAATTAACTTTAACTAGGCGGGTTAATATCCCGCTCATTATTTAGGGTTTTGATCACTGCTGTAAACGAACCAAACGTTCAGCGAACTGTTCGTGAACCGTTCGGCGGGAAGTTCATTTATGTTCGTTCGATAAGCCTAACAAACGAACACGAACAAAAAATTTCGTTCGATAAGCTTAACGAACGAACACGAACAAAGGTCTCGTTCGTTCGACTGCGTTCGTGAACGTTCGGTAATATGTTCGTTTATGTTCGTTCGTGTTGTTCGTTTATGTCCGCTCTTGTTCGGTTTTTTATGTTTATTTTTCTAAAAAATTTTAATGTTTTATTAATTTTTTACTTTCCCCATTTGTATTATTTCCCTCTCTCTGGCCCTCTCCCTCTTTTGATAACACGCTCCTTCATTCAGCTTATCTCCAATCGATTGAACCCAATATTATTCATCCCTTCAATCTTTAAATCGTTATATTTAACTACTTTCGTTGTGTACAATGCTTAAGATTAATGGTGTCTTTTTTAATTTTCAAAATTAAAGTTTATTTGTGTTCGTTTGCGTTCGTGGTTAGTGTTCACGAACTGTTCGCGAACAACCAAAATTCCTTAACGAACGAACACGAACACAAACTTCTGTTTGTCATGTGTTCGCGAACAGTTCACGAACATCCAAATTTCCTTAACGAACGAACACGAACATAGCCTTGTTCGTGTTCGTTCGGTTCGTTTACAGCCCTAGTTTTGCCATAGGACAGCTGAAACAAAATTCTGTTGACTCTTCAATTCACGAACACATAAACAATCCACAAAAAGGACATGGTACGCCTAACAAGCCTCACTTTCACAAAAAAGGACATGGTTTGGCCCGAACCCGTTTAGACCCATGACCCGACCCGACCCATTTGCCAGGTCTAGGTTTCATTAGAAATTTAAAATAGATCATTATTTTCTAGCAAAGTTATACCTGATTAAATGAAATTTGTATAATATAATTATGTGTTTATCCCATTAGGTTAAATATGAAGGTTTTCTTGAGGAGAAGTATGGGAAAGAACGTAATAAACATCCAAAATTTGACAAAGACTTGTGGTCAAGAGCTGAGGGCAATAATAAAGTAAAAGTATACGGGTTAGGCAATGATAGTGACCCGTGTGTACATAGCAGAGAAGACCATGCGGTATTTTTAATCCTTTTAGACTAATAACTTTTGTGCATTTGTATCGTTTCTCACTGTTATTATGTTTGTTTGGTTTGAGATACTTGTTTTTTATTGTTTGGTTTGATGCTCTTAAATTAGTGAGAATGTTAAAGGATTTCATAATGATTTGATTACACCTTCTTTACAGGTTGTTTCATACAAAAAAAAAATGTTTTTAAAATTAGGTATAATTTCCTTCTTAATATTTAAATAAACTGGAACATGTTATTTAGCTTCTAGCACTTGAATGGTAGCTCACAGATGTATTTTGTTTTCTTTGCAACCAACTTGACCCAATATTAGTTTTCGTTAATTCTGATTTCTTGATTCTATTCATTGGTTATTTGTAGATTGAAAAGTTGAACTTAGTTATCAAAGAGCTCATTAAGGAAAAAGATGAAAAAAAAAAGAAAGGTTTAATGGAATTATTGCGGGTTGTTGGCTGACAAAGAAAAAGATAAGGTGGATAAAGATGCGTTGCTTGATAGGATGTCACAAATTGAAGCTATGTTAACAGCTACAGTTCGAAGATAAGTTATAAACAGTTGGTTTTGAATGTTTAGATGTTTATCTTATTAGGATAATTTTAGTTACTTTATATTTTAGTTGGTATTTTTTATATGCTTTTGAAAACAAGATGTTTTATATAATTTTGGGATTTTATTAGACTTTTTGTATATTATTTGTAGTTTTATTGATATGTAATTTTGATGAAAATAGTAGTGAGAAAAAAAAATCTGAATTAAAAACCAATATTCCAGTAATCAGTATGGTAGCAAATGGTTGCAATTGTGTAAAAATGATGGCTAAATGGTGGCAATATTAGTGGCTAAATGGTATCAAAACTCGTAAATTGTGTGAAAATGATGGCTAAATGGTGGCAATATCGGTGCTAAATGGTGGCAATATAGGTGGCTAAATGGTATCAAAATGTGCATAAAACCGATGGCTAAATGGTGGCAATATCGGTGGCTAAATTGTGGCAATATCGGTGGCTAAATGGTATAAAACGTGCAAAAACCGATGGTTAAATGGTGGCAAATCAGTGGCTAAATGGTATGGAAACGCGTCATAACTCGGTGGCAAAGAAGGCGGAGCGTAGCAAACATGAAGCGGTGACAAATAATTTTGACCAATTTTGTGGTGGTAAAATAAGGTAGCAAAATATAAAAAGGCCAATTGGATTTTAACACCTTTAACTTTGAAGAGTTGGCCGATAACACCCGCAACTAACACTTTGATCTGTGACACCCCAAACTTTTAATTTTGTTTGTCATTTCACCACTCAGTTAAAAAATCAGTAACTGAGTTAGTCTTCCATCCTAGCTGGCATCCTACGTACGTGGACTATTTTTGATGATGTGGCACATTCACAGCTATAAAACCCATGCTCTGCTTCGATTAACCCTGCACAAACAATTGGGTTTCAATGGAAACCACCATGAACCCCAATCAATCATCTTCACCACCATCTCAATCCACCCCACCACCATTCCCAACCCACATTCACCCAAATCATATACACCATGAACCCCAATCAATCATCTTCACCACCATCTCAATCCACCCCACCACCACCCTCAAACCCCAAATCACCACCCCACGCCACCACCCCATACTACTACCACCCGTCCCCTTCTCTCCCCATCTACAGCGACCGCTTCATCCCCTGCAACTCATATTTGTTTAGCATCATCATCCTGTATGATTCTAAAGCCATGAAGAAAAAGCTCGACACCTGTTTCTCTGCTGTAAGTTTCTCCTTTATTATCAATTTCCTGTTGTGCTGTTTATCAGAGTGTTGTCCGCTAGCAAGAAGAAGTTATGCAAACAGATCTTCGAAGATCTCGGATCAACGGCTGCAGATGATGCGTGTTTCATCGAAACGGTTGAAGTTCCGGCGAATCAACGGTTCAATTTTGTTGAAGCGATTAGTATTAGCCGGAGATCGCCGGAGAAGCTGTTTAAGATCTTAGATTTGCACGATTCGTTACTCGATTTGTTGCCTGATATTGATGACATTTTCGATTCAAAACCGGCTGAATCGATTAGAATTCAGGCACCGGAGATACTCTCCAGGATTTTGATGCAGTCTGAACATGCAGTTCTTCGAGGAATGTTATCAGAGTCCGAAATGGATTTTGATGAGCTCGATGAGCAACCGTCGTTGACAATTCTCTGGCTCATTTGTTTATTTTAAATAATGTTCATTACATTGTTCAGAAGATCAATGGGTCATTAGAGTTAAGGGAGATGGTTGGTGGACAGTATTTGACATGTAGGATCAATGATGCCATGTAGGATTTTGCTTCTTATAACATGTGTTAGCCACGTCATGGGTGCCATGTAGGATTAATGATGCCAGCTAGGATGGAAGACTAACTCAGTTACTGATTTTTTAACTGAGTGGTGAAATGACAAACAAAATTAAAAGTTTGGGGTGTCACAGATCAAAGTGTTAGTTGCGGGTGTTATCGGCCAACTCTTCAAAGTTTGAGGTGTTAAAATCCAATTGGCCATATAAAAATGGTGGCAATTTGGTGGCATTAGGGCAATTGACACAGGTGTTTTTGTCACCGTATTTTCGGTGGCAAACTGGTGACAATAAGGAAATTGCTACCATTTTGTAACCAAAAATTACATGACAAAAACCATGTTTTCTAGTAGTGTTGTTTTTCATAAACTAGAGTATGCTTTAGATATGTATAAAGAAAGAAAGACTATACGTATTAGATAAGTAACTATATCTATAATCAGGGGCGGATCTATGTTGAGAACTACGGGTTCATACGAACCCATTCGGTTTTAAATTTTTAGTAGAAATGTTAATACAAAATTTGTTATGAACCCATAAAAAATATTTGGGACGAACCCATTAACGAAGTTGATAGGTGGCAAAGTGGTTAAGTCATATGCTTCTATGCATGAGGTCACGAGTTCAACTCCTCCATGGGGTTTAGTTGTTTTGATTTTATTTTTTTACTTCCAGTGCCCCCATTTCTGAAACCAGCATCTCCAAATGTCTAACTAGGAACCCCACCACTGAAGTTGTTAAATTATTGTGTTTAAAGACTATCGTATTTAAATTATTGTGTTTCTAATTTCTAATGACAATGCTTTTTTTTATTGTATCGTATTTTTATTATGTGATGAACCTTACCCGACCCGAACCGTCGAATCGACCCGAAAACTTTTATGTCCGGTTCTATGAGCATTTACAAATAGTGAACCCACGGAAAAAAATTCCTGGATCCGCCACTGTCTATAATGCACACTTAAACGTTAGACGAAAGATGGTCAAAGCTCATCGTGTTTAGGCACTTTTCCTTTGATTTGGCCACATGAAGGCAAGGAGCTTAAACTTTCGATCCAAACATCATCAGCCACAACTGAGGCGGAGTCATCGTTGCGGTGCCATGACCAGTGAGCATAGGTCTCGTTGATTATTCTCAAACGACCATGCCCAAAGCTTGCATCCCTGAATAGCGATATTGAAGGACTAGGTTCTTTGTATCTAGAGTAATTCAAAACAAGTGTCAGTACTATCATTTAGCATGCATAAAGGTTAATGCTTTTGATCAGGCCCGGTTATTGGGCTGGGCAGCTCGGGCGAATGCCGAGGCCCAAAATTAAATTGAAATTCTGTTTACATGTATTTTATTAGCGATTGGGCCTGGGTTATTGGGTTGGACTGATACAGTGGGGCGGCTACAAAAGGTGGAATATGTAAGTGTATACGGTCAAACATTTTCTTAAAATCAAAAGACAAAACAAAATAAGATCTTTAACTTCATAAGAGGAAACTCCATTTTATGAAAAATGCTTAATATATAGAAAATTAAAAAGAACCGCCTATTTTAATATTTTTTAACATAAGATAAATTATCCGTCAATATATTCTATAATTTGTTAATTTACAATTTTAATAAATTTTGATTATTAAATAATCAAAATAAATAATTTTATCCTATCAATATTCTTCAGTGTATCAAAATAAATAATTTTATCCTATCAATATTCTTCGGTGTATATTTGAAAACAAATAAGTATTAGTAGAGCTAGACTTTATATGATGAAAATGTAATATCGCACTAACTTATAAAAATAATTTTTTTTTGAATTCTAGATTATTGGCACAAGAAAAAAACCCAAAAAAAAAAAAATCAAAATATTCTTTTACAATTTCACACAAACAAATAGACTATACAAGATTAATATATAATTTGATTGTTGAATACTATCAACTTGATTCTAAAAAAGATAAAAGAGCCACACGATTCGCTCAAATAAGTTTGATTATTTTGTTACACTACTCTTTTTTTGTTTATTTTACAACAATTATCGTTGTAGTGTGGTTTCCTGATATATAATTGATGAGTTTATATTATAAAGAGTGGGCCCAATTTTTTTGTCTCGCCCGAGGCCTAATTTTTTTTATCTTTCTCGGAGACGGCCCTGCTTTTAATTTGAGTATGTTAAATCCCTAAAAAATCTACTTAATTAATAACCATAGTTCTTCTTAGAAACTTGCGTCATGGCAAGACCCTCTCTGTTGCCTCCATCTCCAATGGTTATGTATATTGGTCCGCAAGGAGCAGCGTTGTTGTCGTAAACTCGTCTGAAAAACGTAGGTGATTAAGCTGGGAAAGTTACAAAAATAAGCATTTGACCAATAGAAATTTACTTATAATCATTGCATTTCTGTATTCAATTAGACTATATGTGTAGTGGTTAACACCCCATCCATTGGCGAAGCTTGAGATTTCCGACCGGGGGTTCGGAAGTCACCGAACCTAAAATTATACCTAAAAGATTATAAAACCGGGGGGTTGAAAACGTATATACCTAAAAAATTCTATACGAAAACTACATACCGGACACTACTGAGTGAAAAGTTCGGGGGGGTCGGGCGCCCCCTCCGGCCCCAACTATGCTACGCCCATGACCCCACCCTTGGGCGTTTTGCGTCATGTGGCAGCCTAATAAGCAATGGTGCATTATGGGGCGTTTTCTAAAATGGGTGTAGTGGGATATGGGCATTGTGAGACATTATATTTGTAATAAAATTAAATTAAAAAACATCAAAAAAATCTGATTGGGTTTAACAAAATGGAAAATGAATCTGATTGGACACAAGATGAAGGGCTGGGTGTGGTATTAAAAACGCCGGAAGTGGTTTGGAGCAAGAACACGTCCACGGGGCAGAGGTGGCGGCGTTTTCGGGCGTTATTTGGGGGAAAAAACGCCCACTACGTCGGTCTTATACGATAACACATGATCAAAAAGTCAAATATTGGACCACGTTGGCACAAAAATATGTTGTTTTCGGGAAATGAAGTTTTTTCACACCACGTTAGCCAGTCCAAGAATTGTAAAAAGCTGGTTGGGTCAATGGTCAATTGCTTGGTATAAAAAGTCAAAGGTAACCTTTCTCTCTCTCTTTTTTACTTTAGATATAGTCAACTAGGTTATAGCAAAAAGATAAATTCATTGCTTCATAGTAAAAAAAAAAAAAAAAAAAAAAAACAAAAACAAAAACAAAAAAAAAGATTATTTTGTACAATTTAAGACGCCATTTTATTTAATTTAAAGTTGAAAATAAAAATATAAGAGAAACTTACAAATCTTTCATATGCATGGACGTACGTGGCCGTCGAAAACCATGTCAACTCCGGAATCAAACAACATTTTCTCCATTCCTAATCTCATGCTTTCACCTTCCCCTTGATGAGCCATGTTGGAATTATACCACGGGGCATGAAGGATCACAATAAGCCATGGTGTTAGTGATCTGTCCACTTTTGCTAAGTCCTTCATTAACCACTTGTATTGATCGGAATCAACACTAAAATCGGTGTATGACCCTAACATAATGATGTGAGTACCGACTACATCAAAGGAGTACTTGGAGCCACTTTCTTCGTGTGGCATGGGCCAACGGGCATTGTAGGCCTTAAACCCTTTGGGGTAGATGATTGGGAATATTTCTTGTTCATGGTTCCCTTGGGTAACCATCCATGGTCTACGGCTAGCATGTGGCTGGACCAGTCGCCCGAATGAATCCCATAGTGGTTGTTGTGTGTCAGCATAAGATAGGTCGCCAGGTAGGAGCAAAACATCATAATTGCTTGCATTAATATGCTCCAAGGTTGAGCTAGTCCATTCTGTCTGTCCAAGGTCGATCACCTGAGTCCACACATTGTTTTTGCTTAATACACTCCTAGAAAATGTATGTGCATTTCATCAAATAGGGTTGTAGTGTTGATAAGAGCTAAGCTGACTCGCTTATGTTCGACTCTTTAAAAGCTCAACTTACCTCGTTTTAGTATTTTTTTTTTAATAAAAGTAATGAGCCAAACAAACAAGTAAGGATGTGTTTGCTCGTTTTTGAATTGCAAATCGCCTAGGTCTCAAATTTTGCGATGGTAAACTTGGGTATATATAATTAGCTTTAAAAAAAATGGAACTTACCAACAACTACAAACTCGATCGGAAAGTTGAATGGCGGTGTTTGAAAGTTAAACTCGGGGCCGAAGCCACCACAACGATAGTAATATGCTGTGGCCAGATCTAAGGGTCCGATTGTGACATGGTGGATCTCCCCAGAAGTATATAAGAAATAATGGTAAGATGTTGAATTTCCAGTGGCCGATGAGTTGTATTTGTTGGTTCAGTTCTGTTTGAACATAATGGAAAACATAAAAACATACCTTTGGTTGCATCAGCACAGGTTAGCAGAGAATCCATTAAGGGTTGACATGATTGTCATCTTGGTCTGCTTCCTCCTTAGGGTGCTGACTAATGATGGTGGCTTAGAAAAAACCGATAAGGGAATCGGTATGGAGATGGAGGTCGAATTGATGTTATGACTAATGGGGTGTTTCTAATGTGTAACTGTCTAACCCTTTAACCTCCACATAACTCTCCTTATATAAGCACCCAGGAGGAAACCCTAATTAGTTAATAAGGGTAATATGGTCCATCAACAATTACCAACTAATTTAAATAATAGGTTATTATATATTTTGATCTTTATTATGTAAATGATTATAATGGCTATAGATTAAATATTGTTACATAATATATTTAATCTTACATTCTCCCACTTAGCCGAGTAATCATTTACTATGAGTATTAGATAAGCCTGATCAGGAGTTAACACTCATTTTAGCCTTAAACAAGTACTATAGCAGAGAAATACAGCCGTTGAATCATTATGCGACTCAGGACCCCCATTAATCATACTATAGCCTTAATTTAAAACCTAATCATCATGATCAAAATACGCATAAGCCATTTGTTTGATTTGTAACTTTATTTGTCTTATATGCCATTATGTCGACTTGACATATTCTTAGAGACGTACAAAATCAAACTGATGAGGAAAAATTAACTAATACTTAGTCATTCATAGTACGATATGCAGTTGCGCATGGCCATAAACTAATACCCGTCTATGAGCTCTCTTAATAAGACTTATGGGTAATAGCCATTCAGTTATAGGATCCTTAAACATATCATGAATGAATTCGATACAAACTTAGTTTCCTCAATTCGTTCATAAACGAATAATTAATTGCGTATCGAAACTTAATGCAGCACCTCTTGAACTGTTACTGTTCAAGGAGTCATGGTAGCTGACTTTATCACACTAAGTCTTCAAAACATCAATTATATGGAGTTAATAAACTTATGAGTCTACTGATATATTTCCAACAACATTTAGTGACTATATTATGTCGTTATAACTTAGGTTGTTAATATCAGTGCATTATGACTCCTCCATGAGATATGTTTTGTCTGCTGACATAAGGATATACCCGAAATTACATTTTATCATCTTTGAATATCTCAAAGTTAGAGTAATAAACCGGTTTTAATTCTCACTTCTTCTTCAAATAATAGCCTCTCATTTCTTTAAAGATATTATAATACTCCATTAGATGCTACACATTAATCTAGACATATCTAATGTGTTGCAATGTGAGTAATATCTAAACGAGTATAGACTTAAACTTACATAAGGCTTCTAATTAATGAAGCATAAAGAAATAATCTCATTTATCCTATTATCCTCTAAAGGAGAGCAATATTTTGTTACATATGTAAGGACCCATTTAATGTTAAACTTATGGAACGATACTATTGTCCCATTGAGTCTATCTCAGTATGTTATGATATCAATCACGTAAGAGATATCTCTGAGATTTGTTATATCAAAGTTTGTGTTAACAATGCTTTGACTTATGTAACATATACTTGTCAAAAGAATATCATCTATATAGACAAGTTTATCTTAGTTGCTCCCACTCATTTTGAGGTAGGTACATTACTCCACTTGGTTGTTGATGAAAATAATTACGTTAAGATTTCATCACATAATGATGTTTGCATTAACCCATACATGGATTTTATTGGCTTACAAATAAAGTGTTCTTTAACCTTCAGTTTGAAACTTTAAGTTGTTATCTAATGAACATGTAAATGTGTCAGCCATTTGTTATGGAAAATTGTTTATAATGTTCATCTAATGTAGCTTTAAACTATTATAAGCTACTAGAACAATGATGATCCTTAAAGAAATCTTTTGTAAGAAAGACTCTTTCATAATTTATCTCTTCCTGAGTATATAACCTTTGACAATCAATCATGCTTCTTCGTATCTTAACGCTTATATTAGGATTTGGTTTTGTTATGAACACTCTTATGTAATTCAATCAAATCCCAAACGTTATACGAACACATAAAATCAGTTTTACTAGAAAACTGTTTTATTCCATTAAGAATATTGATTGACACTAATGGCTTAATTTGAAGAGATAGGATCAGTAAACATTTCCAAAATCCATTTCAACTTCAGTTAGGGAGGTTACGTAATCATCAAAGTTAGTAGGCTTTTTAAACCTAGATGACCTCCTGAGTTGATTATTGGGTTCATTAGAAGTTTCAGTTTTATGGATTAGCTCTTGATTAGGTTGCTCTCATTTTCATGACTCTAAGTTTGTAAGAGTTGGTGCAGTATGGTGTACGAGAGGTGTAATCGGAGTTAAATTTGGAGTGAAATTTAATGACACTCTTCCCCCCGCCTCTTGTATTCCTTGCAAGTCATGATAAGGACTTTGACTGCTCCCACTGACCTTAGAAATCTTTAGGAACTCAGCATGCTTAGGGTCAATACTTAATGACCAACAGATTCTAATAGAGAAAACAAATTAATGACGTTAGTCGTTTTGATTTCAAGTGTGCCCACAATTAAGCAACAATGAAACTTTTGTAAGAGTAGCATTAGATTTAAGGAGATAAGTTATGATAGAACAGTGTCATAATGGAGCATTGTCTTGTACAAGAGGTGCAAATTTAGGTAATGTGAAATTTTCACTCCCCCACCTCTTGCAACTATTGCAAGTTATTATTAAGACATTTAATGCTCCCACTGATCTTTGATATCTCTAGAAATGTTACAAGAGAAGTTTCAATGAGCTACGTGACGTGGGAACCTATCATATATACGTTAGACTTTATTTGATTTCTTTTAATGTCCAGATATCATAAGAAAATTTAGGGACATATTTAATAGAAATCTTATTAAGCAAACATATGAATAGATTTCTTTTAAGACTGTGGGCCATATGCGACAAAAGTTAGCTACAAGTTGATAGTCTTTTAAATGATAAATGAACTATGTCTGAATATTCCATTTTGAATAAGTTCCACGAATGTCAATGAATGACTTATGATAGACCCATACTTATTCCTTAATCCAAGTAATATTTTAGGGCTTTAACGTCATGATTTGAAATCACTTAGAATGAGATTAGATGAATAATCATCCTCATTAACCATGTCATAATTTCTCATGAATTTCGGTTATAATGGATGAAATTTATAAGTCTCATTTTCCTTTTGTCAAATTCTCATTTTCATGATGACAAAAGTTGTGAAAATGTAAGGTATCATCTAGTTCCATCTTAGTAATGTTTTTATCCAGATATTTAGAACAAATAAGATGAGAGTTTAAGATAAGTGTGAGTTTATGTTGACTATGCAAACCTCACAACCTTCATGACATAGCCTAAGTAATGATACTGTACTCTGATTAATAATCAGAACATGTAATGTATCGAAAAGCTTTGTTAGAAGACTGCTTATTATGGTTCTTATAGCGTTTGTGACAACTCGAAATTTAGAACCTTTCGTTGTACGCTTGAACGCTAAGTGACTAACTAATTTGATGAGTTAATGAATGATATATGTGAACTTATATGATTATGTTGTGCTTGTATGTATGTGTATATTTATATATGAACCGAGACACAAGAACCCGACTCGAGACCATGTGGTCTCGAGTGAACAATGCAACATGTGGGCCGGTTGGGCCGCACCTCATTTAACCCACCCGAAACCTACTAGGACTAGTATATATATCATGCTCCTAGCAAACTTTGCCATTCTTTGGACAATCCACACACACACTCTCCATCCTCTTCACTAAAACCCTAAGCCACAACACCCTCCTCCTTCTTCTCGGATCAAACCAACCGACCACAAAAGGATTCTCGGATTTGCTTGTTCACACCAAACAAAGCTTCATCCTTCACCACTACTCCTCTAACCGGTTAGTGATTTCCATTGTGTGTGCATATTTCGGTTGTTGATAATGATGTGTGATGAAGATACTTGATAATGTGTTTGCTTGCTAAAGATTCATGCATGATTAAAGTGTTTGTTTGTTTGTTTTATGAGTTCTTGTTTGATTAAATGATACATGCTTAGGAGAACATGACTTTTATAGAATAACATTTGAACAAGATAGTTGAATAACAAAAGAATGATGAGCTTAGGGCTATTCATGATCATCCGATTTTTATGTATGAGATTATGGAACAAATGTTTTGTTGCAAGATGAGCTTGTTGTCTAGTTTAGGAATTATAACTCTTGTCCGTAAAATGCAAAGTGTGTTTAAGAGTTGTTTGTGCTATGAACATTTGATGATTATGATGAACCACTTGAATATTTGAAGAACATGATGAATATGATATGAATGTGGCTTGTGAT
Source organism: Helianthus tuberosus (assembly GCA_030545235.1). Lineage (NCBI taxonomy): Eukaryota > Viridiplantae > Streptophyta > Magnoliopsida > Asterales > Asteraceae > Helianthus > Helianthus tuberosus. The sequence goes on along the minus strand of CM060431.1, from coordinate 84,365,356 downwards.
ATTTGAAATTTGATGTTTGATCCGTTTTTGGTAAGTATTAGACAAGGAAACATGTTTGTAAATTGTGGTTGGATAGTACATAGTTTCATGAAATCAGAATGCTATTGGATAGTACAACTGTGCAGAATCAGCTTATGTCCAGTCGAGACCTTCGGTTGCGACTCGAGACCACCGCATGATGAGTCGAAATCCCCCGGTTGCGACATCGGTTGCGAGTCGCAAACACCTGGTTGCGACTCGAAACCACACGTGATCAGCACACAAACCTTATGACTCGAAATCTCAGTTACGAGTCCGGTTGCGACTCGAGACCAAAACAGCATGAACCGAGACCATGATTACGAGTCCGGTTGCGACTCGAGACCGTGACCATGATAACTCGAGACCGCAGGTTGCGACTCGGGTTGCGAGTCGAGAACGCCTGGTTGCGACTCGAGACTAATTGGACTTGCACCTCATTTCGGACTTAAGTAATTGGGCCGGACCTTTGGGCCTAATGCATGGACCTTATACGTGCTGTTGTTTATGAATGATTATTTGGGCTGCCATGGATGAACTTGCATGCAATGTGCTAGCATACGTGTAGAACATACGTGCAATACGTGGTTTGAACCTGACTTGTATGATACAACTATGATAGGACGCGAGTGACCACAATATTGCTTGTTTGACTTTTCTGTGTTACCTACCGAGCAAACCAAGGTGAGTTCACACCCTCTACAAAGCATGGGATTCCCTGGGTTGGGAATGGGGTTAAGGAATGTGGATTCCTCGTCCTCCTTGGGTAGGACAGCAATGGTTCAGGAATGTAATTCCTCATCCTCACGGACAGATAACTCGTACTAGACCAAAACTCTATCACGAAGTCCCTCATTTTTATATCGACTTAATCGCCGGGCCAATGGCGAGCGGGTCATTAGTTAGATAGCGCTATTTAGGTCTGACAAACCTCACACCGTGCCGCAGACGACGGGCGTGAACTAATGGATCTGGGGCACGTCAATGATGATAGACATTGACAGTTTCAGGGCACATAAACATGACTACAGTCAGCAGTCGATATGGTAACGAGTCTAGTGTATACATGGGGTAGCCCCCACGGCCGAAATTCCAGATAACTAACACGGGGTAGCCCCCACGGCTGGATAGCCAGAGTAACCGGGAATAAACAAGTCACGTTTTTAACTATGGGGTAACCCCCACGGCAGGATGCCAGCTAAAGGAAACTGTTTTCGAAACAACTTAAAACGAACACCCAACCGTGAACTCACTCAACTTGTTGTTGACTCGTTTACTACATGCTTTGCAGGTCCTTAGGTTCTTAGCTGGAGCTTGCATGGAGGAGGATCGTTGTGGGACATGGACGACTGTGTGCCATGTGGAACTTTGAAACAATTAAACTTATGTTTTGATTTAAGACTTATGCTTCCGCTTGCAACTTAACTATGTTTTGTTGAACACCAATTGTATTGGTTGGATTTTTATAACTACTTATATGCTTGTTCAATATGATTGGTGGCTGGATCCTGGTCAGTCGCGCCTCCAAGCGGAAGTACTCCGCAGGTGGATTTTGGGGGTGTGACAGATTGGTATCAGAGCCATTGGTTATAGAGAACTTGGTTTTAATAAAGGAAAAAGGTTTTTATTAAAATCAGACTATAACCTGTACAGTGCTCAACGGTCCACAACGACGCTTCACTCCACATGCAAGGCTCGACACTCTAGGTGATATGGTCTGTGTATATTGCCTACTTGTTAGTTACATAGTACATTGCTTATGGTATGGTTGGTTAGTATAACTACAGTTGCTTGAACACGTGCGTACTTACTCTATCTTATCGTCGTACTTTCGCGAACCCCTCTCACTCACGTTCTTCTTGATATGAAGATCATGTCTGGACGCGTTAACCTGACACAAGCCCAGTTGACGGCTCTGATCAATGAACGAGTTGCCGCAGCAGTTGCAGCTGCACACGCAGGAGGTATATCCTGCAGTCCGAACTCATTCTAGGATCTTTAGGATCCTACTCTCGTGAACCAACCTTTGTGTTAAACTCTGTCTTTTCTTTCACCCACGATAGGTCATCATGTTCAGCCACCCGTGTGCACTTTTAAGACTTTCATGGACTGCCGACCAACTACTTTTAGCGGCACTGAAGGAGCAGTAGGTCTCCTACACTGGTTTGAGAAGCTAGAATCTGTCTTCGAAATGTGCGAATGCCCTGAGGCGCGCAGGGTGAAGTATGCTACTGGTACTCTCGAGGGTTTAGCCCTCACATGGTGGAACGCTCAGGTTCAGATGCTAGGGTTGGTTGCTGCCAACGCCACCCCATGGGAAAATTTTAAGGAAATGATCAAGGAAGGAATACTGCAGTCGTGATGAGATTCACAAACTGGAAGTGGAGTTCTTCAACCTCAAGATGACGGGGTCCGAAATTGAAGCTTATGTGAAAAGGTCGAACGAACTGGCAATTCTGTGTCCTACTATGGTGGATCCTCCCATCAAACGTATCGAACTATTTCTTCAGGGCTTAGTGCCAGAAATCCAAAGTCATGTGACTTCAGCGAACCTCGCCACCTACCAGCAAGCCGTTCAGTTGCTCACCGTCTCACGGACCAGGCGGTGGAGCAGAACAAGTTACCAAAACGCATAGGTGCTGCAACTACTTCTGGTACCTCTAGTGACAACAAACGGAAATGGGATGGAACTTCAAGTAAGGGTTCGACTTCTGTTCATTCCCAGTCTCAGCAGAGAAAGACTGAGGACTACAAGAGCCCTAATCAGCAATTGTCTGGTGGTCAAAGTCATGGTGGGTACAAAGGAAATCACCCCAAATGCAATCGCTGCAGCCTGCACCACAGCGGGCCATGCACCAGGGGGCAACTGTCATCGGTGCAACAAGCCTGGGCACGCTGCAAAGGATTGCAGGAGCTTATACCCCGCCAATCAGAATCGTCATCAAGCTCAACAGAATCAACGCCAGCAGCAACAGCAAGGTGATAACAAAGGGTGCTTTCAGTGTGGAGCTGAGGGCCACTTCAAGAGAGATTGTCCCCAACTGAACAGGAACCAGAACAATAACAACAACAATAACAAACAATCAGGGGAATGGTAACAATGGGAACAACAACAACAATGGCGCCCGGGGGCGGGTGTTTGTGATTGGCCAAGGTGAAGCAAGGAATGACCCCAATGTTGTGGCGGGTAAGTTCCTTCTCGACGACTTTTATGTTTCAGTTTTATTTGATTCGGGTGCCGATACTAGCTACATGTCACTAGAAGTTAGCCGAATGCTTAAGCGTATTCCAACACCTTTGAACAACAAGCACACCGTAGAGCTAGCAAATGGTAAGAGTTTAGAAGCCACACACGTAGTCAAGGGTTGTAAACTTATTCTCGCTGACCAGACCTTCTCTATCGACCTCATTCCTATTGTCTTGGGTAGTTTCGACGTTGTCATTGGGATGGATTGGTTATCCCAACACCGAGCAGAGATTCTTTGCAACGAGAAGGTTGTCCGCATTCCAGGTCCCGATGGTGAACCTCTCATGATTCATGGCGACAAGAGGAGTGCTGTTGAGAACGTCATTTCTCTCCTTAAGGCCCAAAAGTGCTTGCGAAAGGGCCACACTGCCATCTTGGCTCTCGTTACTGACACCTCAGAAAGAGAGAAGAAGATAGAAGATTTTCCAGTTGTACGCGATTATCCAGAGGTATTTCCTGAGGAACTACCTGGTCTTCCGCCTCATCGCCAAGTCGAGTTTCAGATCGAACTAGCTCCTGGAGCTGCGCCCATAGCCCGTGCACCTTATCGTTTAGCCCCATCAGAGTTGAAAGAACTCTCTACGCAACTACAAGAGCTCCTGGATAAGGGTTTTATTCGTCCTAGCTCATCGCCCTGGGGAGCTCCAGTGCTATTTGTGAAGAAGAAAGACGGTACCTTCAGAATGTGCATCGACTACCGAGAACTCAACAAGGTGACGGTGAAGAATCGTTATCCTCTACCGCGTATCGACGACTTGTTCGACCAGCTGCAAGGATCGAGCTACTATTCGAAGATCGATTTGAGATCGGGTTATCACCAGCTGAGAGTCCGGGAAGAGGACGTCTCCAAAACAGCTTTCAGAACTCGATACGGGCACTATGAGTTTTTGGTCATGCCTTTTGGGATGACAAACGCACCTGCGGTTTTCATGGACTTGATGAACCGAGTGTGCAAGCCTTACCTGGACAAGTTCGTTATAGTCTTCATCGACGACATCCTAATCTATTCCAAGAGTCAGGAGGAACACGAGCGACATCTGCGACTTATTCTGGAACTCCTTCGAACAGAACAGCTTTATGCAAAGTTCTCGAAATGCGACTTCTGGCTTCGAGAAGTCCATTTCCTAGGCCAAGTGGTAAACAAGGATGGGATTCACGTTGATCCATCCAAGATAGACTCGATTAAGAACTGGCCTGCACCTCGTACACCAAAGGAAATTCGCCAATTCTTGGGTTTGGCGGGGTACTACCGGAGATTCATTAAAGATTTTTCTAAGATCGCACAGCCTCTCACCTCATTAACGCAGAAGGGCGTTATTTATCGCTGGGGGAATGCACATGAGTTAGCATTTCAGCACTTAAAGGATAGACTTTGTAGCGCACCTATCCTTTCCTTGCCGGAGGGCACATACGACTTTGTGGTCTACTGCGACGCATCAATTCAAGGTCTTGGTTGCGTGTTGATGCAACGAGACAAGGTTATAGCCTACGCCTCACGCCAACTTAAGGTTCATGAAAAGAACTACACTACGCACGATTTAGAGCTGGGAGCTGTTGTTTTTGCACTTAAGTTATGGCGGCATTACCTGTATGGTACCAAGTGCGCAATCTACACCGACCACAGGAGCCTCGAGCATATCTTCAAGCAGAAGGAACTGAATATGCGACAACGACGATGGGTCGAACTACTGAATGACTACGAGTGCTCAATCAGGTATCACCCGGGCAAGGCCAATGTTGTGGCTGACGCCCTCAGTCGGAAGGACACTGCGCCTAAGCGCGTGCGAGCTTTACAACTCACGATCCACTCTAGTCTCCCTTCCCAGATACGAGCAGCTCAGATAGAAGCACTGAAACCAGAAAACATCAGGGCTGAAGCCCTACGCGGATCAAGGCAACGATTAGAACAAAAGGGAGACAGTGCTTACTACGTAACGGGACGCATTTGGGTCCCACTCTATGGCAACCTACGAGAGCTTGTGATGGACGAAGCACACAAGTCTCGCTACTCGGTGCATCCTGGTTCGGATAAAATGTACCACGATATCAAGGCTACGTACTGGTGGCCTAGCATGAAGGCCCACATAGCAACTTACGTCAGCAAGTGTTTGACTTGTGCAAGAGTCAAGTCTGAATACCAGAAACCCTCAGGCCTACTCCAACAACCAGAGATACCACAATGGAAATGGGAGCAGATTTCCATGGATTTTGTTACTGGCCTACCTAGATCCCAGCGCGGGAACGATACTATTTGGGTGATCGTGGATCGACTCACAAAGTCTGCACACTTCCTGGCTATCAAGGAAACGGATAAATTCTCCACTCTTGCAGAAATATACCTTAAGGAAGTCGTTTCGAGGCACGGGGTGCCCACCTCTATTATCTCAGATCGAGATGCACGTTTTACTTCAGAGCTGTGCAAGCAATGCACAAATCCTTCGGCTCACGATTAGACATGAGCACAGCGTACCACCCTCAGACGGACGGGCAGTCCGAGCGCACTATTCAAACCTTAGAAGACATGCTTCGTGCATGTGTAATCGACTTTGGCAACCGCTGGGAAAAGCATCTGCCACTTGTGGAATTCTCGTACAATAACAGCTACCACACCAGCATTAAAAGCTGCTCCATTTGAGGCATTGTACGGACGTAAATGCCGGTCACCTCTTTGCTGGGCAGAGGTGGGAGATAGTCAGATCATTGGTCCAGAAATATGTGGTAGACACAACCGAACAAATTGCTCAAATACGAAAACGCATGACGGCAGCTCGCGAACGTCAGAAAGTTTACGCCGACATGGGCAGGAAACCGCTTGAGCTCCAGGTTGGGGAGCGTGTACTACTCAAAGTTTCACCTTGGAAGGGTGTGGTTCGTTTTGGTAAACGCGGCAAACTTAACCCACGATACGTTGGACCCTTCGAAGTTATTGAGAAAATAGGCAGGGTAGCCTACAGACTAAACTTACCAGCAGAACTCGGTGCAGTTCACAACGTTTTTCACGTGTCGAATCTGAAGAAGTGTCCGTCAGATGAGACCCACGTAGTTCCTCTGAAGGAACTCACTATCGACGAACAGTTACGATTCGTCGAGGAACCAGTCGAAATCACGGACCGGGATGTTAAGGTCCTCAAGAGCACCAGAATACCTCTCGTTCGAGTTCGTTGGAACTCACGTCGCGGCCCAGAGTTCACCTGGGAGCGCGAAGATCAGATGAAACAAAAGTATCCCCAACTGTTCGCAAACAGTACACCCACTACTGAGGCCGAAGCTACGGAATTTCGGGACGAAATTCCAGATCAACGGGGGGTGGATGTGACACCCCAGGAAAACCAGGAAAACCGTACAACTTAACTAGCTTCTTCAGTGAGTGCCTACCAAATTTCGGGACGAAATTTCTTTCAACTTGGGGATGATGTGACAACTCGAAATTTAGAACCTTTCGTTGTACGCTTGAACGCTAAGTGACTAACTAATTTGATGATTTAATGAATGATATATGTGAACTTATATGATTATGTTGTGCTTGTATGTATGTGTATATTTATATATGAACCGAGACACAAGAACCCGACTCGAGACCATGTGGTCTCGAGTGAACAATGCAACATGTGGGCCGGTTGGGCCGCACCTCATTTAACCCACCCGAAACCTACTAGGACTAGTATATATATCATGCTCCTAGCAAACTTTGCCATTCTTTGGACAATCCACACACACACTCTCCATCCTCTTCACTAAAACCCTAAGCCACAACACCCTCCTCCTTCTTCTCGGATCAAACCAACCGACCACAAAAGGATTCTCGGATTTGCTTGTTCACACCAAACAAAGCTTCATCCTTCACCACTACTCCTCTAACCGGTTAGTGATTTCCATTGTGTGTGCATATTTCGGTTGTTGATAATGATGTGTGATGAAGATACTTGATAATGTGTTTGCTTGCTAAAGATTCATACATGATTAAAGTGTTTGTTTGTTTTATGAGTTCTTGTTTGATTAAATGATACATGCTTAGGAGAACATGACTTTTATAGAATAACATTTGAACAAGATAGTTGAATAACAAAAGAATGATGAGCTTAGGGCTATTCATGATCATCCGATTTTTATGTATGAGATTATGGAACAAATGTTTTGTTGCAAGATGAGCTTGTTGTCTAGTTTAGGAATTATAACTCTTGTCCGTAAAATGCAAAGTGTGTTTAAGAGTTGTTTGTCCTATGAACATTTGATGATTATGATGAACCACTTGAATATTTGAAGAACATGATGAATATGATATGAATGTGGCTTGTGATATTTGAAATTTGATGTTTGATCCGTTTTTGGTAAGTATTAGACAAGGAAACATGTTTGTAAATTGTGGTTGGATAGTACATAGTTTCATGAAATCAGAATGCTATTGGATAGTACAACTGTGCAGAATCAGCTTATGTCCAGTCGAGACCTTCGGTTGCGACTCGAGACCACCGCATGATGAGTCGAAATCCCCCGGTTGCGACATCGGTTGCGAGTCGCAAACACCTGGTTGCGACTCGAAACCACACGTGATCAGCACACAAACCTTATGACTCGAATCTCAGTTACGAGTCTGGTTGCGACTCGAGACCAAAACAGCATGAGTCCGGTTGATTACGAGTCCGGTTGCGACTCGAGACCGTGACCATGATAACTCGAGACCGCAGGTTGCGACTCGGGTTGCGAGTCGAGAACGCCTGGTTGCGACTCGAGACTAATTGGACTTGCACCTCATTTCGGACTTAAGTAATTGGGCCGGACCTTTGGGCCTAATGCATGGACCTTATACGTGCTGTTTGTTTATGAATGATTATTTGGGCTGCCATGGATGAACTTGCATGCAATGTGCTAGCATACGTGTAGAACATACGTGCAATACGTGGTTTGAACCTGACTTGTATGATAGAACTATGATAGGACGCGAGTGACCACAATATTGCTTGTTTGACTTTTCTGTGTACCTACCGAGCAAACCAAGGTGAGTTCACACCCTCTACAAAGCATGGGATTCCCTGGGTTGGGAATGGGGTTAAGGAATGTGGATTCCTCGTCCTCCTTGGGTAGGACAACAATGGTTCAGGAATGTAATTCCTCGTCCTCACGGACAGATAACTCGTACTAGACCAAAAACTCTATCACGAAGTCCCTCATTTTTATATCGACTTAATCGCCGGGCCAATGGCGAGCGGGTCATTAGTTAGATAGCGCTATTTAGGTCTGACAAACCTCACACCGTGCCGCAGACGACGGGCGTGAACTAATGGATCTGGGGCATGTCAATGATGATAGACATTGACAGTTTCAGGGCACATAAACATGACTACAGTCAGCAGTCGATATGGTAACGAGTCTAGTGTATACATGGGGTAGCCCCCACGGCCGAAATGCCAGAGAACTACCACGGGGTATCCCCCACGGCTGGATAGCCAGAGTAACCGGGAATAAACAAGTCACGTTTTTAACTATGGGGTAACCCCCACGGCAGGATGCCAGCTAAAGGAAACTGTTTTCGAAACAACTTAAAACGAACACCCAACCGTGAACTCACTCAACTTGTTGTTGACTCGTTACTACATGCTTTGCAGGTCCTTAGGTTCTTAGCTGGAGCTTGCATGGAGGAGGATCGTTGTGGGACATGGACGACTGTGTGCCATGTGGAACTTTGAAACAATTAAACTTATGTTTTGATTTAAGACTTATGCTTCCGCTTGCAACTTAACTATGTTTTGTTGAACACCAATTGTATTGGTTGGATTTTATAACTACTTATATGCTTGTTCAATATGATTGGTGGCTGGATCCTGGTCAGTCGCGCCTCCAAGCGGAAGTACTCCGCAGGTGGATTTTGGGGGTGTGACAGCGTTAACAATTAATTTTGTCACTAACTCTCATATTAGTTATTTGTCAAGTTCTGGGAAGGAAACGTATGGAACTAGAGTCAACTAATCATGTGTTAATTGGAATATTGAAATTACCAGACTTAAATATCATTAATAAGTGACTATCTAATTAATTTACCCAACTGTTCTTTAGAATAATGGATAGTCTCGTTGCTTATGTCTAATCTAATGACATAATTATGCAGTGAGATTTTCCCTTGAAGAACCTTAATGTTGGAATTAGCACTTGTAATTTGTCTATGGACCTTAGAACAATCCTCTTTTAGACTATTAGTGGTTGTAAGGTGAATAACATCTTATTTTCCAGTTTCAAACATTTATTTCTTTGTACATATGTTTCTTATCAACACACTCGTTATACTTTGGTATATTGAGTGTTATAGTTGATTTATAATGCATCAAATTGCACAAGTGAAAATCTTAGTATGTAATGTACTGGAAAAATGTACTTATTACCATGTGTAAGCCCTTAACTTTATGGGTCATGGTTTTGTACATTATAATGTATTCACATATACCACTTTAACTTTACAGTTTAGAGTTTCAAATTAAGGCATGCATCTTAGGAGTTCTAGTGATTCTTCCATAAATAAAGATTAGTCTCAGAAAAGACTTAATCTGGAATAACTTTAGTGATAGAATTTACGTTAGAGAGTTCTTGATTATCATAATAGACATCATGGTCGATTTGTCTTATTCATCATGCTCTAATTTTCTTCTTTATAATCATTATCAGAAGAGAGCAATAGGATTATCGTGTCTTAGGGAATAATCAAGGATTTAATTTAAGAGCTAATTCTAAAAGAAACTTTAAATAAAGCAAACATTTTAGGTTTTAAGAATTGGAGTGGATCAGATATAGATTAATAGAAGAAAATTACAGTGAGTAAAATATGGGTACTAAGAATAAGGCAGACGAAATGATCATAAAAACTTAATTAAGGATCATTAATCTAAGGATCATTATGTGAAGAGATTGTGATATGTCTATTACTAACATCAAAATAATAGACTTAGCTAAAAAATTCTACTTAAACGAAGACAAAACAGCTTTGGCCAGAAGTGTAATCATTTAAGCATATGTGCAAAGTGTTTGTGACAAATCAACTTTGGCCAGAATTGAAACAATCACTTTAGTTATGCACTCGTTGAGTATGCCATCTATGAATGAATTAAATCAGCTTTGGCCAGAAATTAAGACATTCATGCTTATGATGCACACACAACATAGCTTTCGTAATACTTGAATGATAAGTAGATGTATCAAGTCAGCTTTGGCCAGAAATGATATATATCAAAAGCTCATTCAAGTAAAGCCATTTTGGTTTTGTAAAACATTATTTGATCCTTATTAATTAACTAAGTAATTACAAAAACCAATTATTTAATAGCAAAAATTTTTAGTTCACATTAAACAGCTTAAAAAATAATGAGGTTTCGAGTCACAGCCTTGTTGTCTCGAGTCGAGACCTTTGTCTCGAGTTGACACGTTATGGTCTCGAGTCGAGATCTAATGATCTCGAGTCGAGACCTCTGCCTCAAGTTTATACGTTATGGTCTCGCCTTGTCACGTTATGGTCTCGAGTCGAGATCTAATGGTCTCGAGTCGAGACCTCTGTCTCGAGTTGTAATGGTTTAATGGCCTTAGTCGAATCCTCAGTGGTCTCGAGTTGACACGTTATGGTCTCGAGTCGAGACCTTTGTCTCGAGTTGAAAACTTTTGAGAGTCCTTATGATTTCGAGTCGAGACCTTGTGGTCTCGAGTCGAAACCTGATGGTCTCGAGTCCACTGTTGATAGCTGTTTCTTGTGATAACATAACTGAAATTCGAAATCTAAGAGATTATGAGATATTGTTTCCTGTTTTAAGATGATCTAATTTTATCAACATATTTCGAAAATTATGATATGTTTATCTAATAACAGTTTTTTCGAAAATCTATTGAGGACAAAACAGATCAAAAACAGAAAAACACTTCATAATCCAAATCATATTCCAAATCATAACAGAATTTTCGAATTTCCTAAGAACATGTGATGAACCCTAAACATAAAATAAAATTCTGGAACCCGAAACCTGAAACTTTTAAGACTTCTAAACAGATTTCGGTTGTAAAACATAAACCCATTTGATTTCGAGTAAACATATGATTATTCCTTTTCCGAAAACAGGGATTTCGAGTGGATTTATGTGACTCGAAATGGCTGTCATATTCATTAAGTTATAAAAAATTCCGTTTTTCCAAGTTTCAATCCCAGAATTATGGATACGAAAACAGAACTGACTAATCAACATATGCTCTGATACCACATGTTGGTTCAGTTCTGTTTGAACATAATGGAAAACATAAAAACATACCTTTGGTTGCATCAGCACAGGTTAGCAGAGAATCCATTAAGGGTTGACATGATTGTCATCTTGGTCTGGTTCCTCCTTAGGGTGCTGACTAATGATGGTGGCTTAGAAAAAACCGATAAGGGAATCGGTATGGAGATGGAGGTCGAATTGATGTTATGACTAATGGGGTGTTTCTAATGTGTAACTGTCTAACCCTTTAACCTCCACATAACTCTCCTTATATAAGCACCCAGGAGGAAACCCTAATTAGTTAATAAGGGTAATATGGTTCATCAACAATTACCAACTAATTTAAATAATAGGTTATTATATATTTTGATCTTTATTATGTAAATGATTATAATGGCTATAGATTAAATATTGTTACATAATATATTTAATCTTACAGTATTTCCTCGGAATTTTTCCGTAGTGGACCATTGACGCCACATTGCGTTCCTCAGTCACCGATGAAATTTTCATGTACTGCTTTCCAACCAATGACTCATGCACCCAAAACATTAATGTTTACTAAGCATTAATCTTATACGACTCAGATCCATTATTTCTGATGATGATTATATATGTAAACCCAATAGCCAATGGCTAACTCAACGTCCAGGGCACATATAGGAATAACTAGTAGCTACATTGAGGTAATTAATCATGACCATGAAATGAAAAAGTACTGTATTGTATTGTTCAAATATCTAGAGTTCGATCGATTAGTTAATAAACCATATTGACGTAGAGTTTGAACAAAGTAAAGATAAACCTGTTGAGGATGAGATTCTGGACCGTCATGATAGGTGTAAACAAGGGGTCTTGGTGGTTGACGGGTGAAATCCACTGATGCATGATGTGTTGGGAGGAAGACAACTGCGAGAAGGAGGAGGAGGAGAAGCGATCTTGGCATGATTGGCGACAAATAATCTAAAGTTATTAGTACAAAAGTGTTTGGTATGATGAAGAAACCAATGTATTGGGAGTTGTATATATAGACAGACACTCGATAGAATATGAATATAAAGCCGTGAAGCAAGCTACTGAAATGAAAATATTTACAAGCATCTTCATTACATATTTATGCAAATACTTAATGTAGACTTAAATGATAATCCGGAAAAGTCATGGATTGACCAAATTAAATATATATATTTTTTGAACGGCCCAAATTATATATTATATATTAAGTGTACAACAAAATTAATTGAATATGGAATATTCCATTGTTCAGTTAGTTGATAATTTGGTACAGGTATATCCTAGGAATGTACCTTTTGGATTGTACCCTAATTCACACAACCATATAAAGGGGGACGGGGCGCCCCCGTGATGGCTCTCTAACACGCGTGGAGCAAAAAATAACACCGCCGCCACCCTTTGTATAACACGTGGTTTTGAAAATGCGTTGAAATTTTCACGTGTGAAGAAGTTATGCAATTCAATTTTGTTTTTGTTTTTTTTGAATGATTTTGATAGTGTGTGGTGAGTGATTGACATTTACACTAAAATCCATCACTAGTGATGGAATAATACTTGATGATATGACGGAACTTGGTTGGAAGTTGTGAGTGATGAGCGAGTGATGGGCGCCCCTACCCCCTAACACTTGTTTTTAAAGTACAATACCCGTCCCCTGCTGTTTAGAAAACTAACACCAACAGCTATATTACGTCGATACTTACCGACGAACCAAAGATGCATCCAACAAATAAAAAGAAAAAAAGTAAACAATTAATATAGCTATAACCGCCAATCGCTGTTGATCACTATACCAGATATAAAAAAATAAAAGGACTTTCTGACATAAATTAGAAGTGTGTAAGGTAAGCTAATGTTTCTCATTAACCATCACAAGCAGTTTATATATCTATTTATTGACCACTAACCTCAACTAACTCTATAACAAACATAGCTTCTAAATACGATATACATACACGCTGCATAAACATATACACTAATACGCCCCCTCAAGCTAAACGGGGAGCATCCACATGAAGCTTGGACCTCAGATTGTCAAAACGAACACCAGACAATCCTTTGGTCAAAATATCTGCAATCTGAAGTATAGTAGAGATATACCAAACATGTAAAATACCCGTCAAAACTATGTCACGAATGAAATGCAAGTCAATCTCCAAGTGTTTGGTGTGCTGATGAGACACCATGTTGACTGCAAGATATGTAGCTCCAATATTGTAGCACCAAAGACAAGGTGGACAAGTCAAGGTAATATGCAACTCATGTAATACAGACGTAATCCATCGTAACTCCGCAGCTGTATTAGCAAGAGCTCGGTACTCGGCATCCGTACTCGACCTAGCAACTGTATGTTGTTTCTTTGAGCTCCAACTAGTGAGGTTGGGCCTAAGAAAAACACAATAACATGTGGTAGAACAACAGTCATCATGACAGCCAGCCCAGTCAATATCACTATAAGCATGTAAATCAAGACAAGTAGATCGTCGTATACATAATCCATGAGAGACAGTACCCTTAAGATACCACGATATACGCTTGAGAGCAACCCAATGTCGGTCAGTATGTGTCTGAAGAAAATGTGACACCTCACTAACTGCATAAGCAATCTCTGGTCGTGTCAGCACACGATACTGTAACGCACCAACCGTACTCCGATAAGTAGTAGGATCAGACAAAGGATCACCAGTATGTCGAGAAAGATGTCTACCAGATGATACAGGTATAGGTAATGGTCGATAATCAGCAAGACCAGTACGCTGTAACAAATCAAGTAAGTAGCGTTGTTGTGATAAATGTAATACATCCTCAGAGAAAGTGGCCTGAACACCAATAATATACGATAACTAACCCAAATCCTTGAGTGCAAACTGAGAATGTAAGCGTCCAATCAATCTAGAAACAAAGTCAGTGATAATAATGTCATGAACATAGATCAAGACATAACAAAGTTGTAGGATCGATGTTCGACCAAATGAGTCAATTCAGAGTCAATACGCACTGTTTGTGTGGCGGAAACACACAAACAGAGTTGAATTTGCAAGAACGGAGTAGAAAACAGAAGATATCACGTTAAACTACACTTCTCATTCATATATGACTTGACAAACCAGCAGCAGTTCGGTACCAGAACAATGGACTGTTACAAATGAGAAGCATCAACTACCTATCAATACTCTTCCTAATTTCGCTCTAATGTACATGTCTACATGAGCGAAATCACAATGTTCACATGAGCGAATCCCTATCTAATGCCTTATAAGCGAAATTACATTTAAAATAATATAAAATTCTATTTCGTGTTTCTGACTTTTGTTTTCTTGTGACTTTGTAATAACATGATGTCATCTTGTGATGTCATATGGATGATGTCATCATTGAGAATGATGACATCATTCTTGATCAGATCCGCAACGAAAACGAGACTCGATATAAGACGAAGTCAACAAACATATGCACCAACAGACTCCCCCTTGGATGTTGACGGAGTCTTCAGTACAAAACTTTATTACGTCAAAACTTCAGTCTTAATCAGTCTTCACGTTTTCCAAAATATTTGACGCTGAAATATCCTTCAAACTCTCTCTTTCTAACAGACTCCCCCTTAAGTTGTTCTGGGATCGCAATCTGTCATAGTACTCTATCTTTTTGGAACAGAATCCCCGTGGATCTGTTTTCAAACTTTAGTTGCTCCCCTCCTTGGTAGTCTCTTTCTTTAGGCTCCCCCTTTCGTCAAGCTTCCGTGCTTTTAGGATCGACGCCTGGCTTTCCGTAGCAACAGAATCAGAAACCTATACATCTCAATCTCTCTTAAGACAAAATAATTTTGACTCTAAAAGAATTCACTCAAAATTCTCAAACATATAACACACAATATTGTGATTCAAATTAATGAATCATCTAAACATTTGAGGATTATCTTTCAACTTCTCATCATCTTAACCAAACCAATTGTTCATCTTGTGTAGCCTTTGAGATATTGAATATCAGCTTTCCAACATCAGTTGTCGAAAATCTTTTTGGATTTTTCAAAAAATTAGGCTAAAACACACTAAAATCCTTTTGGATTTTGTAATAAGAGAAATGTAATGCAGAAATGAAATATGTACAAACATATTTTTGTGAGTTTGCGAAAGAGGATCATATCAGTTTTTGAGACACATCACAAGCACCGTTAAGCTTTTAATCGTTTTAAGTTCTAAACGATTCACGTTGATTGACGATATAATTGTCCTCTTAAGCTCAATCTAAAAACTTTCGAAATGCTTACCGATACGTTAAGGTATATTAATTTTGCACTAAATTCTTATGGACCCCTCGATCTCAGCATATCCCCTCATCATGCAATACACTAACTCAAGTAATGCCTTTAAACTTTTATCAACTGTGATATGTGCGAAAACAAAGCAGAATGTTTAAACATTAACAATCAGGTCGATACTTCCGTATACACAGAGAAAGTCCAATGTTTAAACAAAATAAGAAAATAAAACAAGTTGAAGTTGTTTAGGCTTTAACCACCAGGTCGATACTTCCGTATACGCAGAGGAGGTCCAAAGCTTAAACGAAACACCAAAGAAAATAATGCAGAACGTTTAGGCAATAACATCCAGATCGATACTCACGTATACGCAGAGGATATCCAATGCTTAAACAAAATAAAGAAATAAAACAAGTTTAAATCTTTGCAAAATGAAATGCACAATCACAGCGACTTTTCAGCAAAGTTGTGAAAGTTCACAAACTTAACCAGTTTTATGTCTTTTGACAATCAGCGATTACTGAGTAGGTACACAATCACGAAGGACAAAACTAAGTACTATGCTTTCAACCATATTTCCCACTAGAACTAGGCTTTTTCATTTAAGTGAGACCGTTTGTCACATTTTACTAGTCTAGCTGAGCCTATCGTCACATCTATAGTGAGACCGTTTATCACATTTTACATTTCATTTCTTTAGCATGCTGTGATAGTCCAACTGATTTACTATCATTTCCTCTTTTTCACAACCAAACTCATTTTAAATTTTTCAATGTTTTTGGTATTTTCAAATTTTCTAATTTTTTAAAAAAAATTTCTCCCCCTAAAATCAAAATATGTTTCAATTTTGATTTTCTGGGAAAATTTGAAGTTTGTTTTAATCAAAATGGTTTTTCCGAAAAAATTAGTTTGTTTACCAATCATTTGTAGGTTTGGGGTCACTTCATCACATTGTTTTCTTCATACACATGACAGATTTTACAATTTCCGTTTTAATTCTCAAACATCATTTGTAGAAAATCAAGTACAACTTAATGTCCCTGATTTACCACATGTAAGGCGAAAAATCACCAGAGTGAAATTTCTCAAGAAATGTGCCGATTCATGTTCCACACTTACCAACCTGGGAACTCCGGCAAGTCAGGTTTTTCTATTTGAATAGTTTCACCCAAGCCTGACTGTCCTTGGATGATTTTGAATTCTTGTTCAACAATGGTGGGAAATTTGCATCATCCATTGTTAAACCTGAATTCTCAGATTTTACCTCAACTGCCGGCTCTTCTGGCTTTAAAGAACCAGAATCATTGCCTGAATGTGGCTTGTCTGACTTTGATGAGCCAGATTCATCGCTTGAAGATGGCTTGTCTGACTTCGATATGTCAGATTCATCGCTGACAATTTTCTTCTTCTTCTTTTCCTCTTTTGTCCTCAGATTTGTATCTGATGAATTCGTCTTACTTGACTTTGCAGTCGAGGATAGCGATTTATCAGAACTCTTATTTTTACCAACAGATGAACCCGAGGACAAAATCTTCTCCAGATACTCTCTCGCCTTCTTCCTTTTCTTCCGTAGTCTGTCTTTCTGCCCCTGTGAAAGTTTAACTTTCTTTTCTTGAATTGTCTGATCTTGAACTTTAGGTTTTAGAACCTTCTGTTCATGGGGCTTTTCTTCGACCTTGACTGATTTCTTCATCTTTTTCTGAGATTCAGCCCTCGATCTTCCCTTTGATCTCATTGGGCAATCTCTGGCAATATGACCTTTGATTTGGCATTCATAACATCTTCTTGTCTCAAATCTCTGTCTCTAGCAGTTAACAGCAATGTGTCCTTGAAAACCACAGTTGTAACACATCCTGTTATCGTACCAATCTCCACCATCAATCCAAACACTCAAATCATAACACTGATTTGATTTGTAGTACTCATAACTTCTTCTATAAGCTTGATTTGACTTTTGAGCACTATGGTCAAACCTGCACCACTTATTACCAACTTTTTGTGAGTTTTGATTTTCAAATTTTTGTGGTTTTTTATAATGATTGGATGATTGAACTGATAAGCTTTTATTTTTGTTTTGAAATTTTTTTGAATTTTTAACATTTTGTTTTTGTTCTACATTCTTCTTAACAGGTTTTTGCTTTGAGCATTCACCTATTTCAGTCGAATGTAAAACAGTTTCTTAAAATTTTTCTTTTAATTTTAAAAATAATTTTCTTTTCTCAATTTCATCATCAGTTTTCTCATCACAATCTTCAACTTTGACTTTGTCAAAGTTTGTGACAATGTCACTTATTGAAACAGAATTGATCGGTTTTGGACAGATATAATCTGGTACTGATGAATTCACAAAACCTTTCAATTTCTTTTCAAGCTCATCAATTTTATTCCGAGCAATTTCAGCTTCATTTTCAAGCCTAATGATTTTCTGAAGATGAGAATTTATTTCAATTTGTTTTTCAAGATTATTTTTAAAGATAACAGATATCTCATCTTCTAAAATCTTCATTTAACTTTGAAAATCTTTTTCAATTTTCAATTTTTCATTTTCAAAATGTTTTTCCTTTTCTTTCAAAATTTTGTTTTCCAATGTCAAACTGTTCGAACCACTCAACAGTTTGACATTTTCAGATTTCAAATTCTCAAAATTTTCTGTCATTTCAAGAATCTGTTTATCATCAGATCTTTTCTCATCCTTCACACGATTGATTTCCAATGTTAAACTCTCCACATCCTTCAAGAGTTTAACGTTGTCTGCTTCAAATTTTTCGCACTTTGAGCAGACAACTTCACATTTTGAAGTTCCATCTTGCTTGGATTCTTCATTCTTTGAAATATCCTGTGTCTCTGTCTTGTATGTGCCTGCACAAAAATTTTTAACAAAATCAAGAGGATTCATATATTCATCAATATAACAACCCCTCTTAATATCGTATTTCATAACAATTTTTGCTACACTACACATATTAACTCTTTCGCATATTTCAACAATCACATCCAAACTTATTTTGTCTAGATTTTTATCTATTACATTCATCAACGCTTTCTTTTTCTTTTCATCTTTATACTTGAGTGTTTTGAGCTCATTGATAAATTCATTTAGATAAAAATTTGAGAACCTATAATCCTTTTTTAGTTCACTCAAAAATTCATCCCATTCAGAAGGTAACGCGTCAGCAAATTTTGATACCTTTTCAGCATTTGATATCCTTATCTCGTACCTTGTTAAATTTTCAATTAGACAATTAAACCGTCTTTCCAACACATCCACTGTTTCATTTTTCATACACAAAAAACATTCAAATCTTTTATCCCAAATATTCTTATTCTCATTCCGATATTTACTACCCCAACACCCATCAAACCAATCATTTAATCTTTCAAGGTCATAGTTTTCCTCTTCGTCAAACATTTTAACCACACTATCAGATACAAATAACTTGAATCAACAGTGATATTAATGAGTTAATGTTTGGATTGCTGATTGGGCCTTCAATTAATTGTAAATAAAGTGATTGGGCCGTAACAAACCGATTTACTCTGCTTGGACCTCAAGATTAGATCACATGAGTCGAACAAACACCTGTTATCTTTTTTTAAAAAATTTATTAATCAAATAGCCAACAATTTTTTTCTTTCTTCACATGCACACACTAAATGGCAGACAAACTTTAATGATTAGAATAATCACATGTAAAAAGTCGACAATCTTAATTTTCCTCCCGCACTATGAATTCACATGCAAATTGATTACTTCAATTAAGAGTAGCTGAAAACTGCAATTTGATACTTAATTCTATTGGCCTTTTAAAACTAGTGGGTCGGTGCAATTAACAAGAATGGGCCGATTGTTTTGAAGAATTACAATATCACATGAACTACTTTGAAATACTACAAAGTCACATGCAATCTATGACTTTTGTTCAAAAAACACACCGATTAATGATTCATTTAACACCTCTGATAAAGTTGATGATCAAACCGATGCAACACAGAACACATGATTTCTTTTCCCAATATCCTGACAACCTCTTAAAATTGTTCACAAGAGCGAAATCTTATGTTCACAAAAGCGAAACCCCTGATTTGTGCATCTATGAGCGAAATTAGGGTGTCCAAATAAGCGAAATCACAACAATTCCGTATGAGCGAAGCCTATTCGGAAGTTAATTTGATCCATTTTTAGTCCGAATTTCAGTCTCAAATTTTCAAGGGTTTGTTAAAAGTCACTTTTGCACAATATATCAAAACCTCAGTCCATTTTATCTGTCCAAACGTCCAGAAATTAAAAAAATGTGAGAAAAATGTACTAATTCACGCGTATTGGCTCATCACTGGCTCTGATACCAATTGTAGGATCGATGTTCGACCAAATGAGTCAATTCAGAGTCAATACGCATTGTTTGTGTGGCGGAAACACACAAACAGAGTTGAATTTGCAAGAACGGAGTAGAAAACATAAGATATCACGTTAAACTACACTTCTCATTCATATATGACTTGACAAACCAGCAGCAGTTCGGTACCAGAACAATGGACTGTTACAAATGAGAAGCATCAACTACCTATTTATACTCTTCCTAATTTCGCTCTAATGTACATGTCTAAATGAGGGAAATCACCATGATCACATGAGCGAATCCCTATCTAATGCCTTATAAGTGAAATCACATTTAAAATAATTTAAATTCTATTTCGTGTTTCTGACTTTTGTTTTCGTGTGACTTTCTAATAACATGATGTCGTCTTGTGATGTCATATGGATGAGGTCATCTTTGAGAATGATGACATCATTCTTGATCAGATCCGCAACGAAAACGAGACTCGATATAAGACGAAGTCAACAGACATATGCACCAACAAAAGTATCAAGTCTCTACTATAAACGAATAGAGATATATCTTAAATATACTGAGTGAAACCATCAGCGAGAAGAGCTGTGGATAGCATGGAAAACCAAGCTCTAGGAGCCTACTTCAGACCATAAAGTGTCTTCTGCAGACGACAAACATAATGTGGTCTGAATGTGTCAACAAAGACTGGGGGCTGTGTTATATAGACAGTCTCAGAAAGATCCCCATGAAAGAACGCATTCTTGACATCAACCTGACGAATAGAACATCCTCTAGAAAATGCGATTGAAAGAACAAGATGAATAGTAGTAGGCTTGACCACAGGACTAAAAGTCTCAATGTAGTCAATACCCTTAGTCTGAAGAAAGCCCTTGGCAACAAGCCGGGCTTTATAGCAACTCACCGATCCATCAGGATTATGCCTAATCCTGTAAACCCACTTACAGCCAACAATGTTGGCATCAGTGGGAGCCTGAACCAGATGCCATGTCTGGTTGGGATGAAAAGCATCAATCTCAGTATGCATCGCGTCCCACCGAACAGAGTACTATTGATCCTGTCTAAATATGGAAGGCTTAGTAGTGGGAGTGGTAGAAACATGAAGAAGAATATGATAAGGAAACTGTCGTGGCTGCCGTGTATGATCACGTGATCGTGTGACCATCAGATGCGTTGGAACCGGTGGTGGAGGAGGAGGACAATGAGGTGAAGGAATATCCGTAGAGGAAATAACAAGAGAAGACGATGAAGGAATAAAAGGAAGAGATGGAGAGGAAGGAGAAGAAACAGAAGTCGGAAGTGAAGGATGAGAAATGAAGAAAGGAATAGAATCTGAAGAAGATGTAGGAGTAGTAGAACTCCCTGGAATGTCATAAATCGACTCATGAAATCGAACCTGTCTAGAAATATACATACGGGACATATGAAGATCATAATAGAGATAACCGAGATGAGATGGAGTATAGCCAACAAAGACACATGGAGTGGACGTGGGTGAAGGTTTATCTACGCGAGTATCACCTAGAAATGGATAGCACAAACACCCAAATATACGAAGAAGAGAGTAATCGGGTAAGATCCAAATAGAACCTCGTAAGGAGATGAGTGATGAAGAACCGGTGAAGGTAACCGGTTAATGAGAAAGGCAGCAATAGCATATGCATCATACCCGAATTTCTTTGGTAACCGAGCATGAAACAATAAAGCCAGAGCTACCTCAAAAAGATGGCGGTTTTTCCGCTCAGCAACCCCATTCTGTTGGGGAGTATAGGGACATGAAATGCGATAAGCAATGCCAGAATCTGAAAGAAAACACGCCATAGAACCATGAATGAGCTCAGGAGCACCATCACACCGCAGATGTTTGATGGTGCAGGAGAAGAGGTTCTCAACTAGGGGTTTGAAATGCTGAAAGCAATCAACCTCTTGAGAACAAGTCAAAGGATAAATCTATGTAAAACAACTAATAACGTTAAATAATCGATAATTGGACACCCAATTACAACTCAACATACTAACCACATGTAAAATAAATAATAAGCAATAAACCGGGAATCTATAAATTTGTTCGGTTTTGTTCGGGCCATTGAATGATAACCAAATGGGTGTAAAGGGATAAACAAAACAACTCCTTATCTTGTAGCTCTCACTTAACCTGAGATCTCTATCTCTAATCCGATAGAACCGTCTTCAGCCTTCTATATTTTTTCTATGGTTTTACAATTTTATAATAAACAACTTTACATAAAAATAAATAAAACCTAGCTATTACATCAGGGTTCCAAATAACCCATAGAAAAGAACACAAACATTGATTATCAACAATGAAAACAACAAAACAATTTCAATAAACAACTTGGATGGTCTAATACTCAATTTATATAAATCACGTTTTTCATACGGTAGTCCAGTGAGGAAAAAAATATTTAAAAGCTTGGATTGCCAGTGACATATTCAAAAGTGGGTCTAATATTGGTAAACCACCTCTAGATGTGATTATTAAAATACAATTTTATGTTCTTTTTCTTTAACCAATTACGTTTCTACCTCTTTATTTAATTTTGATTTTTTTGCAGTTTAGTACAAATTCATTATAATGTTTTTACGTCTATTTTTTTTATCAGTTTAACAACCCTGTTACAACGAGTGGGTCATAAGTCGACATTTTCTGTGTTTTACGTGCCGATCTAATTTGGTCTTAACGCAAAGTTTTTTTGCAGTAGTGGCTCGCTTTCAGGAAACCATTAAACAACTAGTGTCATCTTGGAAAAACTTTCAATAATAATGTCATTTCCATTTGATATGGCGAATTGCTTAATATTATAGGTCTTGTAAGAATTAAGTCAGAGGAATGTAGGTCTTGCAAGGAAATAATGATTAGCTGTTAGAGAATAAAGGTCAATCGTCATTTCAAATGGAAACTTCTTACATATTGATGACAAATCTCCATTTCAAATGGCAACTTGTGATACATAATGTAACACCTCGGTTTTGTAACTTTCCGTATTTAGAAAGGTTGTCGTATAGTTCTATTTTCGGAAACTTGCATTTCTTGTAATCGTATTTCATTTCGAATCATTGTAATCCGAGGCTTTGATCGTAATAAATCTTAATTATTTTATGTGCAATACACCTTGTTTATTCATGCTTGTTTATACATATAATTCATATACATAATTGATACTTATTCGCTAATTTCATAAACATATGTTTAACTTGCAAGCAATTAACATAAATACTCGGCTTCATATGCTTATCTCATGTAGATACTTAATTATACCTTACATGGCTTGATTCTATGCTTTTACACTTGATCAGTACTTAAATGTAAGTTAGAAATACATAATTTATGTTCACATACTTGTTAAGTACAAATTAAATGTTATTTATGCATAAAATAAGCTAATTATACCATGAAATGTGCCATATATCAACCATGAGGGGCCATTTATGAAATAAAAACAAAATCTTGTCTAGGTGCTTAAGCCCGCAGGTCACGGCACCACCCCTTAACACCTTGCGCGACACGCCTGAGGTGTCGATCCGCAGCCAGGTCTGATCAACGAGTGGATTGGCTGGTTTTTGGTTTGTAACACTCAACTAACTTGCATTAACCCACTTATAACACCTAAACCTAATTCCTCACTAAAATACAACATCTCCCACTCTCATTTTCACTTTCCAAAGCATCTAAACGCTCTCAAATCACCTCTAAAACTCTCTAAAATTCCTTTATTTGAGCAGAAAGTTCTAAGGATTCAAAGTGAGTTCTAACTCACTTCCTCAACTATTTCTTCTTGTTTCTTTTTTTTGTTTTCACTTGGATAACCTCTAGGAAGGTTTTCACAAGATTACCTTGGTAATCTAAAATGAAACCTCACCATATTTGAGTTCCAAAGTGTGAATAATTTTCTGATTTTGTTTATGTTCATGTAAGCTTCATTTTTTACATACTTTCTTCACCATTTCTTCTTCTACAAAGATTGGAATACCTATTGGAGTGTTTCCACAAGATTACCAAGGTTATCTAAGGTGGAACATCACCATTTTTAGGTCTAAACTTTCTGTTTTGAAGAAACTTGGTTATACTTTTATAAAACATAACTTTTCTTACTTGAATCTTGTACCTAGCAACCTCGTAAACCCATCAATGGTTGTGGAGCTTGTTAGAGACGATTCTTACAAGTTTAGAGGTACAAACAACCTCTAAACTTTCTGATTTGTTAGGGTTCAATACAACCCACAAGTGTTGAAATCACATAGGTTTGCCATAGTTCATATGGTTAGACTTATGTTAGATGCAACTGTGAACTTTGGATGCTTTGGCATTCCTAACTTGATTCCACACCTCACTTGATGTTTTTAGTTGATATTCCAAGTAGCTTTCTAGTATCAAAGTAACATAACCCTGTATAGCCTCCGACACTTAGTGAACTCTTTCCATGTCGTGGTGGTTCACCCGGGTTAAGATTACTTGGCTACTTGACATGCACTTGTTAGTTATTTTATTTCTTGTTATTCATGACCCTCCAAATCATCCTTATGATGATTTTGTGTAGTGGTAAATCATATAATGAGGTAAAATCCTCCATGCTTGACTTACATGATAATACATGATATCTATGATGGACTTAGTTTAGGATATCAATATAACTATATAAGTATATATGTATATATATATAAAATTGGTCAAGTTTGTGATGATAATCGAGTAATGATTATTCATCATGAATTAGGGCTAACTTATCTACGATTCTAAGTCACTTGTTATTGATTCTAATGGGCAAACTAGGACCCATGAAATCACATATAACTTAGTGTTATAAGCAAGTACTTAGAACTAGATAATACTTTTGCGAATACATACTTTTTGTACTTTAAATTCCAAACCCGAATCTTCCATCTTAAATCTATTAACTTACACACCTTCGTTTCCCCATGTAGGGTGACATCGGTGTTCCATCCTCTAACTTACAACTCTTCACGGGATTTTAAAGGAAGCTTTGCAAAACTGTGAGTACACTTGACCCATTTTACGTTTTACACATTTTTGGGTGCAACATATTAGCTTATTAAAATCACAAACACTTATACTTTATCTCAATTCACAAACAATCCAATACATGCATGCATACGTTATACTTGATTCGTTAATCTAGGTTTGCTCGTTCTGTGATTAAACTTATCATTAACTTCGATCGAGCCTACCCTTAACATGTATAGCGCTATAGGAGTAATGCACCACCTGTGAACGTTGGGTTATGTTAAGATTCTTTTACTTGCATTAAACCTTGGTTTAACTTGATTATTCACATGCTAGATTTACGTTAATCTTGATAACATAGTTTGTCATGTCGATTCGTTTAAACTTTTTTATACTTATGCTATGTACTTAAACTTGTGTACACGCCAATGCTATTTGTGTTGAACTATACTTTTAACATGTTGCAGGTTGATGATGAGGATTATGACGAGATCTAGTAGAGACCACTTAGAAACACACTTATAAATGCTAGATTTTGTTATCATGTTGGTTATTAAACTTTGTTGTACTTTATATTTCAATGTTGTACTTTGTTTTCCATGTTGTACTTGACAATTTATGTTATGAAATGAAATAGGTTTTAAATTAATTATTGTCACAAGTAGTGTTATGTGTGATGAGCAATCTATTTCGTCTCAATCTGATGTTTCCACCATCCGTTAGGGTGCGACAGATTGGTATTAGAGCCATAACTATAGGGAATTAGGTAGAATTGTCCTGTTCGACCTAGTCTATAGTAGGTACCATACTTAACCATTCTTGCTACTTGTTTAAAATGTTAAATTCTTCCTATTTGCTCCTATCTCTTATTTTGTCTTAATACTTACAATATGTCTTTCCTAAGACATTTACACAATACACTTTTGAAGACTTGAAGACACTCGTATTATACTAACAAGAGGAATTCGTCAAAATAGGCGTGAAACCCACAATTTGGTGAATAACTATCAATCCGCTTATGCTATTTTGCATGAAATTAGGCCATCAAGTTAGGAGTGAAATCCACATCTTGATGGTAAATTTCCAATTCAAACTCTAGAGGACCCTCGTGAAAGTGTCGAAATTAATCTTGATCCAACGAGTACCAACCACATTTAGTGTACGATGTTGCCAAGTTAGGGGTGAAACCCGCATCCTGTCAACTAGTCCCACTCCTCGATTTTCAATCCCGCCAAAGTTTTGTTATTTCAATCGATTAGGGACGTGTAGTAACTAGAAGTGTAAGATACCATTAATCGCTTCTCGGCGAGAGTATC
This sequence comes from Helianthus tuberosus, assembly GCA_030545235.1. NCBI lineage: Eukaryota > Viridiplantae > Streptophyta > Magnoliopsida > Asterales > Asteraceae > Helianthus > Helianthus tuberosus. Next base: position 84,338,944 of record CM060431.1, on the reverse strand, counting down.
TTACCTATAGGCCAAAGCACGTTTCCTAATTTGAAAGGATTTTCGATTCACTTTGGAATAGTCGAAGTTTCTAAACCCGAAACAATCCAATGTTTTATTAAGCATCTCTTTTATGTTATCTCAATTTCTATGTGTTTTAATACTTGTTATCTCTTTAATTTCAAAACCGATGCACGATTCGCATGTCTATCGCAATAAAAAAAACAATAATAATTATCGTGAACAAACTAAATTTATACTCTTTTATTCATTCATACATGTTTATACCTTGTGAATACTTGTTGAATACATGCAATTTATGTGAATCATACATGTTACATGAATACTTACATGCTTATACATGCAAAACGTTATTTTAAATTATGATCAAGTCTCATCATTTCCTTTTCTTTCAAACCTTTCGATGGCCTCCCCACGCTCGTCAAAGAATTCCAAGAAGTCACGATCTGGCTCAAAGAAAGGATCTAACAACAACGACTCCATCTCCAAACAAGAGTTCGTGGGTTTGATTGCTGAACAAATGGTCGAGTAAATGGCCACAATCAAATTTGACGTGATGTCCTGGTCACAATCAAATTTAATCCAAATACTACTAATAGATAGCGGTAAGTGGGTATCGAACACATGGAGTTTGTAGAATATGTGTTTTTTGAAGTTTAACTATGTTAACTAAAATTAAACTAAATGCAAGTAAAAGTAAATTCAAGAGTTGGATTGATTGATTTGATTTGAAAAACTAAGATTACTATTCTAATTGCAAAAATAAAAATGTTGGTTGTAAACAAATTAGAGACAAATGACCATCTTTAGTTTCCGGTTTGCTTCGACGTTTATGCTATCATTCCACTAGAAAAAACTACATAGACATAGTTCATGTGTGATTACTTGTTGTGATAAAAGGGAACTAAGTACTCAGATTCCTAGAACGTGAGGTTGTTACCCGATGACCAATTAACCCTTACCCAATCCTAATTCTACCCATGATATCTCGATTGCCAACGGCACCAAGAACGTATGGTTTCAAATTAGATTAACATAAGAATCAACAATTTACAAACAATCAATCACACACCATAACAAACAATCATAAAGACAAGGTTTGTTATTCTAGAAATTAGGAAATCAAGCATAAAGTCTAATACAAACCTTCAACCAAAGATAGTCATCAAGAGTTTACCCACTCATGGCTTGAATCATCATCCTCACACAAGTTTCAACGTTCATAACAATTAAAAACACAAACCAAATGATTGGAAAATGTCTTCAAGCACCCAAGAACAAGAAAAATCGTCTCCCCAATGATGTGTAACCGAATGGGAATGATTGGACATGAAAAGACACCATAAATCCGCATTAAAAGGTGGAAGTCACACATTTACGCAGGTCAGCGCCGTAAGCTACGGTGGCCTCCGTAGCTTACGGTGGCTTGGAATGGCTTACGGTGGGTTAAAATTGGCTTACGGTGACAATTTTTGTCAGTCGGTGCCGTAAGCTACGGCCCTTGCCGTAGCTTACGGCAAGCTTCAACCTGAAAACTTGTTTTCAGCATAGCTTTTTGGTTTCAAGTCCGTTTTCTTCACTGTTTTCGCCTACGTTCTCGTAATTTCATCCTCTATCATGTGATATTCTTAGTTCTTCCATTCCAATATTTTATTTTTTCATTGATGCTCCAAATGCTTTCCCTTTTAAGCTCCATTTGCACCTGCACGTCCAAACAACTAGTAATTACCAAGTTCAAACAATTAAATGTGTAAAGCATGGGATTTTAATCTTTTTAATGCACTTAAGGGTTGTCCTACGGACCACCCGACACTCATCATTTCCTTTTCTTTCAAACCTTTCGATGGCCTCCCCACGCTCGTCAAAGAATTCCAAGAAGTCACGATCTGGCTCAAAGAAAGGATCTAACAACAACGACTCCATCTCTAAGCAAGAGCTCGTGGGTTTGATTGCTGAACAAATGGTCGAGTAAATGGCCAGAGTTATACTTAACATCCTGAGCAAAATCAAACCTCTTATTGAGACACCCCATGTCTCCATCGATTCCAAGGTGGAAACACCTAAGGCGACGTTTCTGTTCAAACAATTCATGGCCTGCAAACCCCTCGAGTTCACATGCAAAGTGGGTGGCACCGCCTTGCTGCAATGGTTCAATGCGATCGAACTAACCTTCCTTAAGAGTGGTTGCCCTAACAACCTGCGAACCATAAACGCTATAGGGGTGTTCCGTTCGAGAGCCCTCGAATGGTGGACTCTTGAGCGCAACACGCGAGGAAACGACGCAGCCCATGCGTTACCCTGGGGTGAATTGAAAAAGATGACGAGAGATGAGTTTTGTCCTCCCCATGAACTCCGGAAACTAGAACACGAGTTCTGAAATCTTAAGTAGATCGGGGATGAAAACGATGGCTTCACTGCCCGATTTAAACAGCTCAGTATTTTATGATCTGGCCAAGTTGACTCTGTCGACAAAGCTATTACCAAGTACATCCATTGCCTTCCCACTGCTTTCATGAACCTCGTGGAGTCCGCCTCACCTAATACTCGCGGGGACATCTTTCATTTGGCAGCTCGTCTTAACAACTACATTATTCGTGGAACTTCTGACAAGGTTCCATCGAAGAGTGCGCACCAAGCCACGAGTGATACCACCACCACCCCTGTTAAACCCTCACCATCTCAGTCGTCCAAGAAAAACAAGGGCAAGAAGCGGAAGGCTTCAAGCCAAAATTGTACGGTTGTTACTCTACAAAACCTTAAACCACTTCAATCTCTCCCTGCTACTCCCAACACCGAACCTCAACATAATGCTTACATTGGGACTCAACCCAAGTGTAACACATGTCTCTACCATCACCCGATCAATGCCACATGCCTCTTGTGTTCAAACAACAATCGGTTTGGACATTTTGCTCCCTAATGCCATAAACCGACAATCAACCAAAACCAGGTCGTTTTAGCCCAAAACCCCGCACCTAACCAAGGTAATCTAAGGTGGAACATCACCATTTTTAGGTCCAAACTTTCTGTTTTGAAGAAACTTGGATATACTATTATAAAACATAACTTTTCTTACGTGAATCTTGTACCTAGCAACCTCGTAAACCCATTAATGGTTGTGGAGCTTGTTGGAGACGATTCTTACAAGTTTAGAGGTACAAACAACCTCTAAACTTTCTGATTTGTTAGGGTTCAATACAACCCACAAGTGTTGAAATCACATAGGTTTGCCATAGTTCATATGGTGAGACTTATGTTAGATGCAAGTGTGAACTTTGGATGCTTTGGCATTCCTAACTTGATTCCACACATCACTTGATGTTTTTAGTTGATATTCCAAGTAGCTTTCTAGTATCAAAGTAACATAACCCCGTCTAGCCTCCGACACTTAGTTAACTCTTTCCATGTCGTGGTGGTTCACCCGGGTTAAGATTACTTGGCTACTTGACATGCATTTGTTAGTTATTTTATTTCTTGTTATTCATGACCCTCCAAATCATCCTTGTGATGATTTTGTGTAGTGGTGAATCATATAATGAGGTAAAATCCTCCATGCTTGACTTACATGATAATACATGATATCGATGATGGACTTAGTTTAGGATATTAATATAACTATATAAGTATATATCTACTAGTCATTTACCCGCGCGATGCGGCGGGGGTGGACACTTACAATAGGATACTCGTTTACCTTTAGTTTCTCAGTCTCCTCGTGATATATTGTATCGTATTTAAGTTAGTTTTCTTATTCGTGCACTCGTTTTTCTGTTATTTTATCAATTCTTTGATGATATACTTTTGTTAATTTTTTTTAGTTGTAGCTTCGACGCGGTTTGGCTAGATTGTGCATACATCCAAACAACCCCAGTTAACTATCCTATGATGGCATCCACAATTCACATCATCATACATACAAGTTCGGCACATTACCATTCAATTTAATATCTTAATCTTACAGTATAGATCCATGAATTATCTTTTAAACATCACAACATTAATTAAGTAAAGTATGGCAACTTATACAAGTTTAGCAACTCAAGCTCATTCCACTTGAGTATAAAAACCCAGTTAAATCAAAACACACAATACTCTACCAATATATATTAACCCAGTTTCATCAAGTAGCTTGTGTCTTAACTCTTCTAATAAATATATTAAATATAATAAATTCATGAACCTTTCATTTGTATAAATTTGACCAACAACTTATCTATAGTTATTTTTTATACAGGTATTTATAAGAATCATTGACATCACAATACTATCTGATACATAAAGTACTTTACATCAGAGTAAAATTAGATATTATTAAAAAGTGCATTCGTAAAGAACGTTGGGGAGCTTTGGAGCAAATTCTATCTGGTTTTTGCTTGTATCTGTACCGATTACATTTTTGTATATGCTCGCAAGCTGCGAAGAACAAATGCGATCGACCACAAAACTCATTTACTTGTCATAAATATGGAAAAAACTTGTACCTGTAGCATACGCCGGCTGCGAATTTGGGCTTCCTCATGGTTCTCACCATAAGTTAAACTACTCATTCCATAAGATGAAAAGAAAAATATAATAACAAACACGAAAAGGAAAGAAAAGTATAAGTTTTAATCGATACCCAACCAGCCCGGCCCGGCCCACTAATTAAATCACATACTGGAAAGAAGTCTGTTTTATAAGCCGCACATAAAAATATAACCGTCGTCATTGCTAAGTAACTACCGAGAATGACACCTGTAGTGAAAATTTCCGCCAGTTTCCATCTATCCGGAGAGGAGACGATTTTACTCTGTCCTTCGATATGGTCATTATAGTTCCTGAAATGAAATATAATGGCAAAAAATAATTTATTATAACAAAAGTAAATCGGGCTTTTTTCTAATAAAGAAGATTAGAGAAGGGAGAAAAAAGGACCGAACCGTCATTATGTCATTTCAGATCTGATTAATGAAATGGGGAAAACCAAAAACGTACCGTGGAAAACACCCGCGAAACCCGTACCGTGGAAAACACCCACGTAACCGTCGGCTTTTTTATGAGTTCGTCGATGGGTAAAGCAGCAATTGACTCGTCCTTATTTTGACCGAGCAGAGCTGAAGAAGGATACACGTTGGTTCCCATTCCAAGATGTCTTCTGGTTTCTTTTCAGATTGCCAGTTGATCCCCTGTTTAGTACAGATTGAAACGGGTCAGGTTGAACTCGAAGCACTTCTTTTTCAAAATGTTAAACCCATCCTACCCATAATCATTTAAATACAAATGGAAGTGACAAAAAACTCACACGACTGAGTCACTTAACCACCCTCCTATTTAGTCATGGAATAAGGTTACACAAGGCTCAATTCCTGCAAATAATTGCAATTTAGTTGTAATCACTTGATACTCCTAAAAGAAGAGTGAGAATATAAAAAATAAACAACAGGTGTTCTTAAATAGCAATTTCAGAGAATCTAAACTCTAAAAAGCCCAAAAACGGATTCCATTTTAGTAATGTTTTGATCTCGAACTTAATCAATTGTACGGAAGAATAGAAATTGCACAATTTAGACAGTTAAACGCTAATATAAAACCAAAAATTAGTCAAAGTTCTGACCTGTAAATTTCAATTTCATAACCCGCTTTGGAATCAGCTTGGAACTCGAATCACAAACCATGTAACCGAAGAGAGATTCGTTAACTCGCTAGTCTCAATACATACCAACATCCGGGCAAAACACATCAGTTGCAACATTCAAATTCACAGCCTCAAGGTTGTTCTTAGCTTATTTGATTTCAAACCACAAAGAGGATCCTGATAACAGAGATAAGATCAAGGACAGTTTTAGTTACAGAAAGAGAAAAAATGAATGAATTTGAGAAATAATGAAGAAGTTGATGATTTTATGAAGATGTTTTGAAGTTGGCTCATGTTTTTTAAGTATTGGTGTTTTATTAACAATATCGAATTATGCTATAAACATTGTTGACATATCCAACGCTACCATAATTCCATAAATCCATTACCTCACATGACATCTCACACAAAAACCTTCAAAAGGGTACTTCTGTAAACGTTTCAACCGTATCAAATCCATGATTCTCAGGTAGCGGAGCGTTTCCAGGCCTAACCGAGATGATCACTTCCAGACCTAAGACAACAACAGTCCAAATTAACTCAAAAGTAAAACAATCACGCAACCATTTAAGTGCGTGTGCGCATGAGTCCATGCGTTTTGTGCGTACCAGCTGCCTTTACTGCTACCACCTCTTGAATAACATCAATTACAAACCGAACTTCGGATGGCTTGTCGACTCCAAGGGACTCCGAGATTTCAACATAACTTTTTGTTTCTGTTTTATTCCAAAAAGCAAGATCTCCATAACTGATATAATAAGAATCTTTGGAAAGGGAAATATAATAAACGAAAACAAAAAGCCACACTATGACTGAAGAGGATGCACCCCTCACTAAAGCTTGATTCTTTTTTATTCTAGGGGCCAATTGAGTCTCAGGCTGCAATACCCACAAATAGTTCATTATTAATAAGAATAACTATACAACAAGCACTTACAGTTTAGTAGCAACGTTAAAAATATAACAAACAAAAAACTAACCTTCTTTTTAACAGGTTCTTCTTTCTCAAATAGGCCCTTTGACACCTGAAGAAATTGGTTAATAGGCTCGCCTCGCTGCACCAATAAGCCCTTGTTGATATGAATTCTTGAAACAACAGATAGTATTTAATTATATGTTTTACCTTCACAAACGTTGATCAAATTTCGCAAATGTACGATTAAACATTGAGTATCATATATGCTTAAGGTAAATATCAAAATATACCAGGCTTGAAACAATGGACCTCACACAGTCTGAAGTATCCCGGACTGTGCTCTCTATCGTCTGCATGGCCAGATTACTTTTATTATGGTGAATCATACACAAAGCATAAGAAGCCTGTGATTTTGAATCAAAAGGTACATGGTTACCAGTCTTATTATCTGGTGTGATCGAGAACTAGTATCATTCAAAGTTGTTTCACCAACTTGTCTTTGAGCTGCAAAGCATACAAGAACAAATAAGCTATAATCATAGTTCAATTAGAATATCAGGAATTATATGTTTTACCTTCACTAACGTTGATAAATTTCGCAAAGGTTGATCATCTGTGGTTGTTTCCTCCACCAACTTCTCTACGACTGTTCCTTTCTGCATCAGAAAGGATAATCAGTAAAAGATTGGAGTAAGACCGAATTTGAGAAAAATATTTGTTTCAGATATTACCTCGGGATCGTCTCAAAGCTTTAGATTGCGCCCATTTTCAGAATTCAACAAGTCCCGCACATTTTCGTTGTAGATTTCTAGGCCTGATATTTTTATTCGGAATACATCATTACAACTTCCATAAAAGAGAGATATTAATTATATTTATCTCTTATAACTTACATGCATTATATGCTGGTAGATATCATTAACTGCTTTTTCAGTGATTCCTCTCATGGTATAAGTTTTTCCACTACTTGTTTGACCGTATGCAAATATAGTTGCTGAAAAACAAGCGTGATTATCAAATTCAGAAAACAGACATAAATATCAAAGGACAAGTGAAAAGAAGAGTATGCATAACTAAAGAATATAGCAGTTACCATTTATGCCCATTAGGGCAGACAATGCAACCGTCTTTACACCATCCTCATATACAGATTCTGTTAATGCTTCAGGACCAAAAACTTTGTCAACAAGAACAGGAAACAGTTTCATTAGCTCACACATAATCAAAATCAAAACCCAAATACGATAATCAATAAATAAGTTCATAAATTAGCATATGAAATTCATACCAAAGGTAAATGAAGATGGTTGAACTACACGTTCATGCGGGAGTGGTTTATATACAATAGAATGATCATCAATGCAATCCCATTCATTTTCAAAGTAGGTAAAAGGTGTGTGAGTTACCTGAAAACAGGATCAAGATACTCATCCAGCAATAAACCTTCTCTTGATCTCAAAAAACTTCTAAACCCCAATTATCAAATCTGTCAATACAATGTCATGAAGAAGTTTCAAGATCAGAAATTTATCCTATCTGGTTCAAAATGTCATGAACAAGTTTCAATGAATGAGAACAAAAGAAAAGAATATACCACAGCCAGTACCTTCAACTTCAAAGAAAAGAATCATTGTGTTGTCACTCTTGCATGTTCTTTTCTCAATGCAGATTCATACCACGGTAGATATGGCCACCAAACGGTAGATCTGTGTCATAGCTACCATCTTCCACCCACAACCACCAAGTAATCTGAAATATTACACAGATCCGATTCAAATAACAAAAAAAAGATATGGTAAAAAGAAAGGTACCGAGCGGTTAAACCAGTCGATCTGGTGTCGGATCTAGAGAGATTCATCACTGAGGAAGCGTGATCTTGAAGCGACTGATAAAGAAACCCTAGAATCGCCTGGAGAAACCTCGGGTTGAATCGACTGATCTTGAAGCGTAGATCTTGTCTCGACCACTTTTACAGACCACACCATTGTTGGATCTGGTGAGATCTTGCTCATACCACAGATCTCGTGAAACCCTAAATTGAAAATCACCAGAGAGAGAAAGAAGGAGGAGCGGCTGTGGATGAAATGAATTTACGGTTTAGAAAGGAGTGAAAGAAACTTTATATTGGATCCATAAGAGGTAAAACGGGTCAAAGAGGTCCGGTTAGGATCCATAAGAGCTACTGTCACGACCCCCGTCCCAGTTGACCCGGTTCAGAAGCCGCGGGACAGAAACCCCGTGGTATTTATTTAATTTGGCAGTGGAATAATAATTAACAGGATCATTTAAGACTTGAAAAAGCCTGATTATTTTATTTCATAATTAGGGACAAACCCCGTAATTTACAATAAGGAAATTTCACTGGGAAACTCCTATTTTACAAAAACATGTTTCTTTATATTTTTATTAAGCCACTTCTTCAAGCTTGTAGTGCTACACTGCACTTTTTCCTGGATCACAGCAGATCACTTGAAACATGTTTTAAAAAGGTTTTATCAGCAGGGAAATACTGGCGAGTCATTCAAGTTGCACAAAACGACACCTTGTTATAATATACAGTATTAAGGGTGATTACATTGTTTTTATCAACCAATTACCCCAAATCGGTATTTGTCACTCGACTATATCTGTGACTATGGTCAGATCACCCGTTGGCTAACACGTTGTCCAATGGTGACGGGAAACAAGTAACGTATACAAAACCCCACATACCGGCAGGAATTGAAGATTACAAAGACTTAATCCCTATAATTATAACCTCGAAAACATTTAGGGTTTTATAAAGCAATTTGATAAAAAGAGAATGACTCACATTGCAGATTTAAACGGGCAGAGTTTAGCCTACTGATTAGCCTTGTAACCTAATTTAAATAACAATGCACACGAACTAGGTCAGTAACTAATACAACATTTACGATAACTCACGAGATTAAAATCCTCACAACGAATGACAAAGTGCAATACTTAAACATCCAACGAATTCACGACGAATGACAAACTATAACCCAAATGTGGGCAGCACTTAAACATCCATTGGATTGATTTCAACCGATCGGACATCGAATCGTAGCAGCGATCGAGTTAATACCATGTATCGTAGCAGGGCCTCCCTAATGGAAATTATGATTTTGAGCAGTAGAACTTCGTTTTTGAGAAAAGTTTTCGACACAGAAGAACAGGCCATGATCAGATCAATTTATAGCTGAAAAATGAGGTTTACGCGGCCCGCGTAAACCTCCTCTTGATCTTACGAGGCCCGCGAGGGCCACTAAGGCGTAGACTAGGGCTAGCGTGTCATCGGTAAACCTGCCATATGTGCGACACGTGGCCTAGCATGCTTATCCGGTCAACTTGGCTTTGACGCGGACCGCTTAAGCCTAAGCTTACTCTTACGCGGCCCGCGTGAAACCCAAAAACCTTGTTATCTTGGTTTTTCATGCACGTTAGGGTTTCAGGGGTCCGAGTTTCCACTTATGGGTCATTTTGGGACATTTTTTGAAGGTCCTTACATCCTCCCCACCTTATTTAGAATCTCGTCCTCGAGATTTATTGAAATAAGTGAGGATACTTTCGCTTCATTTTCGATTCCAGCTCCCAGGTGTATTCGGGTCCTCTTTTTGAATCCCACTTGATCTTGACCAGTACTAGTCTTTTGTGTTTGAGAAATTTGACCTTTCTGTCTTCTATTTGAATCGGTTTCTCCACGAACTTCAACTTTTCATTCACCTGTATGTCTTGAAGAGGGACTACCAGGGATTCGTCAGATAAACATTTCTTGAGATTGGATACATGAAATACATCATGTACCCCTGCTAGCTCATCTGGTAGTTGTAAGCGATAGGCAACTGGTCCTATGCGTTGGATTATTGGGAATGGTCCTACGTACCTTGGACTTAGCTTTCCCTTCTTCCCGAACCGAATTACTCCTTTCCAAGGAGAAACTTTCAAGAGTACCTTGTCCCCAACTTGAAATTCTAGTGGCTTGCGTCGATTATCGGCATAACTCTTCTAGCGATCTCGAGCCGTTTTCAACCTTTCCTTGATTTGAATGATCTTGTCGGTGGTTTCTTGTACTATTTCAGGACCGGATAATTGTCTTTCTCCTATTTCTGCCCAACAAACTGGAGTTCTACACTTTCGTCCATATAGTGCTTCGAATGGGGCAGCTTCAATGCTTGAGTGATAACTATTGTTATAGGAAAATTCAATTAAGGGTAGGTGGTCATCCCAGTTTCCACCAAAATCTATCACAGATGCCCTAAGAATGTCTTCTAGGGTTTGGATTGTCCTTTCACTTTGTCCGTCTGTTTGAGGATGGTATGCAGTGCTTAAATTTAGTCGGGTTCCCATTGCTTCCTGGAAACTTGTCCAGAAGTGGGAAGTGAAACGACTATCTCTACCTGATACAATGGAGAGTGGAACTCCCTGTAAGGATACTACCTCATATACATATAGCTTTGCTAACCTTTCCATGCTAAAGGTTTCTTTCATGGGTAGAAAATGAGCTGATATGGTTAATCGATCCACAATAACCCCAAATTGCGTCATTACCTTTTCTAGTTTTGGGTAACTTAGTAACAAAATCCATAGTTATAAGTTCTCATTTCCATACAGGCATTTCTAATTATTGGAGTAATCCTGAAGGTTTCTAGTGTTCTGCCTTAACTTGTGAACAAGTAAGACATTTAGAAACATATCTAGCTATGTCCTTTTTCATTCCTATCCACCAGAAATTATTTCTTAAATCTTGGTACATCTTATTGTTACCAGGATGCATGGTATACCTAGATTTATGGGCTTCTTCTAAAATCTTATTTCTTAATTCTCCCTGCTTAGGTACCCAAATTCTTCTTTTGTGGAATCTCCAAATTCCATTACTTCCTTGCTCTAATTCCTTTATTCGTCCTTTCATACATTCAGCATCATCCTTGATTGTTGTTTCTTGAATATTTTTCAATTGTTCCATTAAGTCTAATTGTAGACTTAATCTAAGAGCACGAACTTGTCGTTGTTTCTCATGATACTTACGACTTAAGGCATCTTCAACTACATTTCCCTTTCCTTCGTGATATTGAATATCACAGTCGTAGTCACTTAAAATTTCCATCCATCTTCTTTGCCTCATGTTTAATTATTTTTGCCCAAATATGTACCTTAAGCTTTTATGATCTGTATAGACAGTAAACTTACTTCCATACAGATAGTGTCTCCAAATCTTAAGGGCAAAAATTATTGACCCTAATTCTAAGTCATGCATTGTATAGTTTTCCTCGTGCTTTTTCAATTGCCTTGAAGCGTACGCAATTACCTTCTTGCGTTGCATTAGCACACATCCTAATCCTAACTTAGAAGCATCACAATAAACTTCAAAATCTTCTGTTCCTTCTGGTAAGGCTAGAATTGGAGCGTTCGTTAACTTTTGATTTAAAACCTTAAAAGCTTCTTCTTGCCTAGGTCCCCATTCAAACTTCACTGCTTTACAGGTTAGCTTAGTTAATGGCACAACTATTTTAGAAAAATCCTTAATGAATCGTCTATAGTATCCGGCTAACCCTAGAAAACTTCTAATTTCTATAGCTGGTTGCGGGACCTTCCATTTGGTGATTGCTTCTATTTTGGAGGGATCTATGTGAATACCTTCGTGATTTACCATGTGTCCTAAAAATTGCAGCTCCTATAGCCAAAATTCAAACTTCGAGAATTTGGCGTAAAGCTTTTCCTTTCTTATAAAAGTTAAGAGTGCATGTAGGTGCTGATAGTGCTCGTCCTGACTTTTGGAATAAATGAGTATATTGTCGATAAAGACAATTACAAATTTATCCAAGTACGGTTTACAGATCCAATTCATCATGTCCATAAATGCCGCTGGAGCATTTGTTAGTCCAAAGGGTATGACTGTAAACTCGTAATGACCATATCTAGTTCTGAAAGCAGTTTTAGGTATGTCTTTGTCTTGTACTTTTAACTGATGGTATCCTGAGCGTAAATCTATCTTAGAAAAAATACCTAGCTCCTTGAAGTTGATCGAAAAGATCATCAATCCTAGGTGATGGGTATCGATTTTTAATTATAACCTTATTTAATTCCCTATAATCGATACACATTAACTTCGAACCATCTTTCTTCTTTACAAACAACATTGGAGCTCCCCACGGGGATGAACTAGGTTGTATAAATCCTTTGCTTAATAATTCATCTAACTGCTTTTTCAATTCTAGCATTTAGGTGGGTGCTAACCGATAAGGTGCCTTGGCTATCGGTGTAGTTCCAGGAATGAGATGAATTCCCTATCAGGTGGTAATCCAGGTAGTTCTTCTGGGAATACATCTGGGTATTCTGCTACTACAGGATTTTCATTCAGTTCCTTACCTTTCGTGTTAATGATTACTAAAATCATATATACCACTTCTTGTTTTCTTGAATAACTCTCCAACTTCATTACTGAAATGAATTTCAGTGGCTTTCTGTAAGGACCTTCAAAAATGTCCCAAATTGACCCGTAAGTATGAACCTGGACCCCTGAAATCTTAATCCAGATAAAAAATCAAGAAAATAAGATTTCTGGTCTTCAGGCGGGCCGCGTAAAGGTTAGCTTAGCCTTACGCGGGCTGCGTCAACCCTAAGTTTGACCGGATAAGCATCCGGGCCAAGTGTTGCACGGGTGGCAAGTCTAATGATGACACCGTAGCCCTAGTCTACGTCTAGCTGGCCCTCGCAGGCCGCATAAAGATCAAGGGTGGGCTCACGCGGGCCGCGTGAGACCCAAATTTCACCTATAAATAGATTTGATCAGGAGCAGTTCAATGGTGTCGAAACCATTTCACAAAAATGAAAGCACACTGCACAAATTCGAAATTCACTTTTACAATAGCGAGGCGCTGCTACGATATAGGGTATTAACTCGATCGCTACTATGATTCAATGTCCGATCGATTGAAACTATCCAATGGATGTTTAAGTGCTGACCACATTAGGGCCATACTTTGTCATTAGTCGTGAATTCGACGGATGTTTAAGTATAGCACTCTGTCATTCGTTGTGAAGGTTTTAATCTCGTGAGTTATCGTAAATGCTGTATTAGTTACTGACCTAGTTCGTGTGCATTGTTATTTAAATTAGGTTATAAGGCTAATCAGTAGGCTAAACTCTGCCCGTATAAATCTGCAATGTGAGTCCTTCTCTTTTTAACAACTACGTTTACAATACTCCAAAACATTTTCAAAAGTTATAATTACAGGGATTAAGTCATGGTTATCTTGAATCACTGGCTAGTGGGGTATTGTGCACATTACTAATTTCTCACAGTTAGGCTAATAAATCCTAACTGTGATAATCGTCATTACTTGGGGAAAGACCCAATAGTGGTATGACCATCGTCACCAGGTGACACGGAACCAAATAAAAATAAGATAGAAGCCATTGTTATCGCTCTTATGCTGTAATTTATAACTATGTGTCATTTTATCAAATTGAGTGACTCTCCAGTATTTCCCAGCTGATAAAATATTTTTAAAACATGTTTCAGGCGACCTGCTGTGAATCAAGGAAAACGTGCTACGGAGCACTAACAAGCTTAAAGAGGTAGCTCAGTTAAAATAAATAAACATGTTTTATAAATCAGGGAATTTCCTAGTGAAATTCCTCTATTGTAAATTACGGGGTTTATCCCGAATTATGAAATAAAATAATCGGGCATTTTCAAGGTTTAAAAGATCCTGTAGAATCCTCCGCTGTCGCATCAATTAATAAATACCACGGGTTCCTGTCCCGCGGCTCCTGACCGGGTAAAACTGGGTCTGGGGTCATGACAGGAAAATGTGGTATCAGAGCCACTAATTTAAGCCTATTAAGTATTTAAAATACTTAATTTTCTGATTGTCATTTTGTGACTATATGTTTATATCTTGACTATCTATTAATATACAGTATGGGTAAGCAAAGATAAGGGAACTTCATCCCAATCAAATTCCTCAAGATACTAAGCAGATACTGATGAGGGAATTTTTGTTCGTAAAGCACAGTATGAGAAACCACTTACCCCTAATAAAAGAAGTTGGATTATTAGAAAAAGTAAAGAGAAAATAAAGAAGTCCCAAACAAAAGAAGTGATAATTAATAAAGAAACTCAGGGAACAGGTGATAACCCACCATGGGAAGCTGAGTTAGATGAACAATGGGCAAATCTCTACATGTTAGTCACTGTAGCAGTAAATATTAACCTTTAAACTACCAACACCCGGACCCAGTAACAACACCTATATCAACTACAAACCAGAAACTTTAAATATAATAAATAACCACTAGTATATTTCGAATTTTAGTTGTACTAAATATAAATATTTTGTTTCAATAAAATGGTTTATTAGATGATTGTAATTAAATAGTAAATTTTCTGATTGCCATTCTGTGATTATGTGAAAATTCAAATTACAAACTTTAACCTATATTTTGTGTTTCTTCATAACTGTTAAACATCATGAATGAATTGTCAGAAGCTCTTGAAAATCTCAATCTCTATCCTGTTAATGTGGAAGTTTCCAGAGACTTTACCGGGTATTGTGCTGACATAGAGGAACCTATGGAATTTCAAACCCAACCTCCGGAGAAACCCAAACCAAATAAGTGAAGGAGAATTATGGGCCGGAGGCGTGTGCGCAGGAAGAAACCAGCGACACGGAAAGTTACCAAGAAGGAGGATCCCAAAGGTAAAGGCAAGGAAATAGAGATTGGAGAAAGTTCTAGGCAAGATCAGGATATGCCACCCTGGGAAGAGCTAGATCATAAACTGGCACTTAGTGACCTCATCGGACCTGCCGGTGAAAACCTTTTTAATTACCCAGCTGAAGCACAACTTCGAGTTGACCTAGAGCCCGAAATCCCAGATCCTATTATCCACACCCAACCTCTACCAGCAGAGCTCGAAGAATGGTGGACCATTGACTGGCAGTTTCAAAATCTCCTCAATAACCCTGATACCTTTTTCCCTCAATTTGACCCGGAGCCTCCACTACCCCCACCTATGAGCATTGAAAATTTGGCGGAACTCCGTCATTATGGAGAGGAGCTGATTGATGCAGGGAATCGAATCAGGGAAGTAGGAGAAAGAATCTCGTGGAAGTATGACGAAAGAGAACGTCGTTTCTGAAAAGCCAGCTTATGGGATAGAGTGTGGTGGTAGGAATATGTGTTTAATAATAATAATAATCATAAAATATAATTATGTGAAATAACTAAAAATAAAACTTTTGTAAGATAACCAGTTTGTACGGATGCCTAATATATATATAAAATATTGAACGTCGAAAGATCGACAATTTTGGCTATACTTGTTAACGTGATTATGTGCAATTATTTTGTTATGTGTGGTTATTAATTATTTTATACTAATTACTTATATAAATTAATTACCAGATGGAAAACGTTGGTAATGAACAAGTTAACGTGGGTAACCAATCTGAACAAAATCATGAAGATCAATTTCTGAATAGGCAAGATATCGAGAATATCGTTGCTCAAGGGATAGCCAATGCTATTCCAGCAATTCTTGCTACTGCTCGAAATCCAGTTGAACCTCAACAAATTATTCCTAGCAAACGCACACAGGGTGATAATTTCAGTAATAGTGTAAACGGAGGTGGCAATAACAACAATAATAATAACAATGATGTATTGCAAGCCCTAATTCTCAAAAGAATGAAAGCTGCCACGCCTGGTTACACTTATAAGGAATTTCTTGCTTGTAAACCAACTGAATTTGCAGGCAATGAAGGGGCGACTGCGGCACTGCGTTAGTTGGAGAAAACCGAAGCAGTAATTATGATAAGTAAATGTGTTGAGGAAGACAAGGTCATGTATGCGTCGCATCTTTTTAAAGAAGGGGCGCTAGAATGGTGGAATACGGTACTTCAAGCCAAAGGAAGAAATATGGCCTATGCCATGAATTGGGAAGAATTTAAGCAGCTAGTGGAAAGAAAATTATGTCCCGAATATGAAAAGGAACAAATGGCGAATAAATTCTTGAACCACCGGATGGTGGATGTAGACTGTCGAGGATATACTTCGACATTCTTCGAATATGCTAGAGTGGTACCAACCCTGGCTTCGCCAGAACCTGTACTTATTTCCCGCTATATTTGGGGATTGATTGGCGAAATCCGTGATATCGTCAAAGCTGCGAGACCCCGCACTATTGACGATGCCGTTGAATTAGCTAACACCCTAACTGACGGACTGGTACACACAAGAGAAGAAACCCGGAAAAAGGAAGTGGCCCAAAAGATTACCCAAGGATTCCGTGTGGGTAATCGTATTAATTTCAAGAGAAAAGGAACCGGGCAATCTTCCACTGTTCCATTTTGCAATACATGCAAAAAGAAGCATTATGGAAGATGGAAAGGGTATTGCAATTTCTGCAAAATCCCGGGGCACCAAGAAGAAGATTGCAGAAAGAAGAAAACAACAGTCTGCTATAACTGTGGAGAAGCTGGACACTTTAGGCCAGACTGCCCAAAACTGGTCAAACCAGCTGATAACGAAGCCAAAACTGCAGAAGGAACTACCAAAAAGAACGCAAGAGCCTTCCAACTAACTACTCAGGAAGCAGAGCTAATCCCTGATGTGATAGCTGGTACGTTCCTAGTTCACGACGTTTATGCAAAAGTAATATTTGACTCATGTGCAAACCAAAATTTTATAAATACTTCATTCTGCCAAGCTCTTAACTTACCCTTAACCAACCTTAGGCAGATTTTTACAGTCGAAACGACAGATGGGAATTCTGTTAACATAGATAAGGTTTTGCGGGAAGGAAAGATAGAACTTGTAGGCCATAAATTTTCGGCAAACCTGTTACCTATGAATTTAGCCGGATTCGATGTTGTATTAGGAATGGATTGGTTAGTAGCCAACCATGCTCGAATTCTTTGTGATAAAAATTCCATAGAACTTCATACACCCACAGAAGAATTAGTGGTAATTACAGGAGATAAGCCACGAAAGCCACTGAAATTCATTTCAGTAATGAAATTGGTCAGTTATTCAAGAAAACAAGAAATGTTGTATATGATTTCGATAATCATTAACACTAAGGGTAAGGAACTCAAAGAAATTCCAGTAGTATCAGAATACCCAGAGGTATTCCCAGAAGAACTACCTGGATTACCACCTGATAGGGAAGTAGAATTTAGAATTCATCTAATTTGTCGCAACCCCCGATCCCTTATCTGTCCCGGGAACGGGCGGATGCGAGCTCAGATTTTCGGTGGTATCAGCTATTAAATCTTGCAGCAGAAATTACATCAGGACCGTAGTTAGAAAATGTTTATCAGAGTAAAACCACCATATTTGATATTAATAATAACATGGGCAAAACCCAAGTTTCTTATTACAATACATTTATAGAGACAAACCCTATTTTATTGAATTTAAAACATCGTTTATTAGGTAACTTTTATAGTCACATATTTCCCAAGCCTTCAGTGCTCTCCAGCTGGCTTTTTACTAATTGGTTGTCACATTGTGTTACCTGTAACGCGTTTTAAAAACATTTGTCAGTCGGAAATACTGGTGAGTGAATCCCAGTTTAATCAAGAAACATTAATTTAATTAAAACAGTATTGAGGGCGATCACATTGTTTATTTCTACACAATTACTCATTCAGTACTTGCCACTCGACCGGATCTATGGATATGGTCAAGTTACACATTGGCTCACTCGTTGTCCAATTGTAATGTACTGTCGTATCGACTTATTACTCGCAAGTCGTAAATTTTGTATACAAAACCCCAATATACTGGCAGTAATTGAAGAACTACAAAGACTCAATCACCGCTTAATCACATTGTAAAACAATTAAGGTTTTGTAAAATATTACAAAAAGGTTAACAAAAAGAGGATAAACTCACATTGCTATCTTAGACTTCGCGTAAGGGTTTCCTGGATATAGTCTATAATTTATACAAATGTACATTGGTTAGTACCATAACCCTTTGAAAATATTAATGATACCCTCCCCAAGACGGCATTCCAACAACTACGTCGGGCAGAACCACGACAGTTGTTACGGAACCCTAAATCAATCGGGCAACGTAACTATTACGAAACTAGGGTTATAATACTTACAACGGAGCAGAACCTTGCTAATTAGGGGGTATTATACATGAAAATTATGCTATTATCAGAGATTTCGAGATTGAGAAACAGAAATGAACGAGTTGAAATGAAATCCCGAGGCCTTCTTATATAGGGCTGAAATCTGGTCCTCACGCGGCCCGCGTAAAGAACAGACAGGGCTTACGCGGCCCGCATAGTAGCCCGGGTAGGGTTTAGGTAAAGAACAAACAGGGCTTAGCTTCGCCACGATGTCGACACGTGTCAGCCTCTGGTGTTACCGTGTTATGGATCTCTCGCTGCCCGCGTTAACTTAAACGGGGTCTTACGCGGCCCGTTTGAACTAAAGAAATCAACGAAGTCAGGTTCTATCCCTGATACCGCCCGCATAAGTGGTTGGGGTGGGTCTACGCGGCCCGCCTCAACTTAATTTTTATTGTTTTTAATTTATTTTATATGTTATAACATATTTCGGCTCGGTTTAAACATACGGGTGTATTATAAGAGATAAAGGAATATTTTAAGATATACTGGGGTGTCGGGAATTTTATGAGGGTATTGGTTTTACCGAGGGTTGTTACATTCTCCCCACCTTGTTTTAGAGCTCGTCCTCGAGATCTACTGGAATAAATGCGGATATTTCTTTTGCATTTCTGATTCAAGCTCTCATGTATACTTAGGTCCTCTTTTGGAGTCCCACTTCACTTTGACCAAAACTAATCTCCTATGCTTAAGATTCTTGACTTTCATGTCTTCAATTTGTAGAGGTCTTTCTACAAACTTGAGTTGTTCATTTACCTCTATATCCTTGAGAGGCACTATCAGTGATTCATCGGATAAACATTTCTTGAGATTAGATACATGAAATACATCATGTATTCCTGCCATTTCCTCTGGCAGTTGTACCTGATAGGCTACAGGTCCTATTCTTCTAATAATCTCAAAAGGTCCAATATACCTGAGACTTAGCTTTCCCCGTTTGATGAATCTTACTACTCCTTTCCAAGGAGAGACCTTTAATAATACTTTTTCTCCTACTTGAAACTCCAAGGGTTTGCGTCGATTATTGGCATAGCTCTTCTGTCGATCACGTGCTGCTTTTAGTCGTTTCTTGACTTGAATAATCTTATCAGTTGTTTCTTGCACTATCTCAGGTCCAGATAGTTGCTTTTCCCCAATTTCTGCCCAACAGACTGGGGTTCGACACTTTCGTCCATAAAGTGCTTCGAATGGTGCAGCATTGATACTTGTATGATAACTATTATTATAAGAAAATTCTATTAAAGGTAAGTGATCATCCCAATTACCTCCAAAATCAATTACACAAGCTCTAAGCATGTCCTCCATTGTCTGAATTGTCCTTTCACTCTGTCCGTCCGTTTGAGGGAGATAAGCTGTGCTTAATTTTAACTTGGTTCCCATTGCCTTTCAGAAACTTGACCAAAAATGAGAGGTAAATCGGCTATCTCTATCAGAAACAATTGATAAAGGAATGCCATGTAAAGACACAATTTCATTTACATATAATTTAGCTAATTGTTCCATACTAAAAGTTTCTTTCATTGGTAGGAAATGAGCTGACTTGGTTAGTCTATCTACAATCACCCAGATTGTATCATTTCCTTTCTTTGTTTTGGGTAACTTAGTAACAAAATCCATTGTTATCAATTCCCATTTCCACACTGGCATTTCTAATTGTTGTAGAAATCCTGAGGGTTTCTGGTGTTCAGCTTTGACTTGTGAACAAGTTAAACATTTAGAAACATAGGCTGCTATGTCCTTTTTCATTCCTATCCACCAGAAATTTTTCCTTAAATCCTGGTACATTTTATCATTTCCTGGATGCATCGTATACTTAGACTTATGAGCTTCTTCTAATATACGATTACGCAGGTTTCCAAATTTAGGTATCCACATTCTCTTTTTATGGAATCTCCAAATTCCATCTATTCCTTGTTCCAATTCTTTTAGCAAACCTTTTAATTTTTCAGTATCTTCCTTGATTACTGATTCTTGTGCTTCTCTTATCTGATCATTTAAATCTACTTGCAGATTTAATTTAAGAGAACGTACCCTTTTTGGCTTTTCATAATACTTTCGACTTAAAGCATCTGCTACTACATTTGCTCTTCCTTCATGATACTGGATATCACAATCATAATCACTAGGCATCTCCATCCAGCGTCTTTGTCTCATAATCGATTCCTTTTGCTTGAAAATATACCTTAAACTCTTATGATCAGTGAATATGGTAAACTTACTACCATAAAGGTAATGTCTCCAAATCTTAAGAGCAAAAATTATAGCTCCTAATTCTAGATCATGGGTTGAATAATTCTCTTCATGATTCTTAAGTTGTCTCGATGCGTAAGCTATAACCTTTTGTCGTTGCATTAATACACATCCATAGCCTAATTTAGAAGCGTCACAATAAACAACAAAGTCTTAAGCTCCTTCTGGTAATACTAGTATGGGTGTATGGGTTAATCTTTGCTTAAGAATTCTAAAAGCATCTTCTTGTTTTAATCCCCATTCAAACTTAATAGATTTACAGGTCAACTTAGTTAAGGGAATGGCTATTCTAGAAAAATTTGAATAAATCTTCTATAATAACCGGCCAATCCTAAGAAACTTCTAACCTCAGTTGGTGACTCAGGGGTTTTCCATTTAGTAATTGCTTCGATCTTTGTTGGATCTACATGAATTTCTTCATGATTAACTAAATGTCCAAGAAACTGTACCTGTTCTAACCAAAATTCGCACTTAGAAAATTTAGCATAAAGCTTTTCCTTTCTTAATAAACTTAAAAGTGCGTGCAAATGCTTTGCATGATCTTCTTTACTCTTAGAGTAAATGAGAATATCATTTATGAAAACAATTATGAATTTATCCAAATATGGTTTACATATTCGGTTCATCATGTCCATAAATGTAGCTAGGGCATTGGTTAAACCAAATGGCATGACAGTAAATTCATAATGGCCATACCTTGTTTTGAAAGCGGTTTTAGGATTGTCGTCTTCCTGTACCTTTAACTGATGATATCCCGACCTTAAATCGATTTTAGAGAAAAATCGAGCTCCTTGTAGTTGATCAAACAGATCATCTATTCTCGGTAATGGGTACCGATTCTTAATCGTGACATTGTTTAATTCACGGTAATCAATACACATACGCATTGATCAGTCTTTCTTTTTAACAAACAGTAACGGCGCTCCCCATGGCGACGATCTTGGCTGTATAAATCCTTTCTCTAACAATTCATCTAATTGTTTCTTCAATTCTTGCATTTCTGCAGGTGCCTAATGATAAGGTACTTTGGCAATTGGTGATGTTCCTGGTATTAAATGGATTCTAAATTCAACTTCTCTATCTGGAGGTTGCCCTGGTAATTCTTCTGGAAATACATCTGAAAACTGAGATACTACTGGAATATCTTTTAAATCGTTTCCTTTAGTGTTAGTGATTATAGAAATCAAATACACTATAAAACATTTTCTTATATAACTTGCAGTTTTCATCACAAAGATGAACTTAGTGGACCTAGAGGGTTTATCTCCTTTAATTGTGATCGTTTTAACTTTTGGTGAATTTACTTGAATTGACTTTTGATCACATAAAATATTGGCTTTATGGGCTATTAACCAATCCATTCCTAAAACAACATCGAATCCTGCCTGATTCATGGGATAAAGATTTGCATTAAATTTCTGATTTAAAATTTCTATACTTGCTCCCTGCAAGATTTCAGAAATCCTAATGGTTTCTCCATTGGCTGTCTCTACTAAGCATTCTTGTGGTAGTTTAGTTAATGACTGATTTAGAAATTTGCAAAATGATGTATTAATAAAACTTTGGTTTGCACCAGAGTCAAATAATACTTTAGCAAAGATATCATTAACTAAAAACGTACCAGCTATGACATCTGGAATCATTTTGGTTTCATCTGCAGTCAGAACAAATGCTCTAGCATTTTTAGTATTCTTGTTGTCTGAAGCTGGAGCCAATTTTGGACAATTAAGCTTGATATGGCCTTGTTCTCCGCAGTTGTAACATATCCAGATGTTAGCTTTCTTCCTGCAATTTTCTTCCTTGTGTCCCGATATTTTACAAAAGTTACAGTATATAGAGCATCTTCCTGAATGGTTTCTTTTGCAATACCTACAGTAGGGGGCAGAGGTAGAACCTACATTTCTCCCACGTTTAGAATTTCCAGAACAAAATTATTGAGTCAACTTCTGGGTTATGTTCCTCCTTTGATCCTCTTCTCGGGTACGGACTAATTCATCAGTCAAGGTATTGGCTAGTTCTACAGCTTCTTCTATGGTTTGAGGTCTAGCTGCCTTGACTACATGTCTAATCTCCCCTATTAATCCTCAGATATAACGGGAGATTAACACTGGTTCTGGTGAAGCAAGAGTTGGCACTATTCTGGCAT
This sequence comes from Helianthus tuberosus, assembly GCA_030545235.1. Lineage (NCBI taxonomy): Eukaryota > Viridiplantae > Streptophyta > Magnoliopsida > Asterales > Asteraceae > Helianthus > Helianthus tuberosus. Next base: position 84,315,867 of record CM060431.1, on the reverse strand, counting down.
ATTCAAAGAATATTTTAGTGTATCCCTTACTATTCACACCAGTCATTCTAAGGTTTAGGAATTTGTTTGCTATCTGTTCCTTCTCATTGGATGGGCAGAATTTCCTTTCTACCTTGTTCTTAAATTCTTCCCATTCCATATTGTAAGTTCTATCACTTCCTCTTGATTAGAGGATAGTGTTCCACCATTCTAGTGCTGAATTCTTAAACAGATTAGAAGCAAACAATATTTTATCTTCTTCAGCACATTTGCTTATCCTTAAGACTGCCTCAGTTTTCTCTATCCAGTGTAAGGTTGCAATGGCCCCTTCGTTGCCCGAGAATTCCATTGGTTTACAAGACCAGAATTCTTTATAAGAACAACCGTAAGACACGGTTCTTCTTCTTTTGGGAATAGGCATTTGAAGTACTGGTCCATTGTTCACGCTGTGTTCTGGTTCAATTGGTCGCTTACTACTATGTTTACTTTTATTATTCGCTTCTTGAACCGTTTGAATAATAAATGACATTGCATCTTTAATTCCTTGTGCCACTATATGTTGGATAGCAGTATTATTCACTTGATTTCCATTGTTATTGATGCTTGGATTCTCATTAACCACGTTAATGTTACTCTGGTTATCGTTATTCAGATTTCCTTGATTTCCTTCATCCGTCATCTGAATTTTAAACATTTACCCCATATTAATATCTCAAATAATATCTTAATATAGTTAATCACATGACACTCAATCTAGCCAAAAACGTAGATCTTTGCTACTTTTACTCTATTCATATACTATTATGCATCTATTACACACTAGTACTGAAAAAATTACAATACCAACAGAAATATAATCACACTAATAGTAATATGCATCCGTACACACATATTATTTTATTTTTATTTTTATTTTATTTTATTTTATTTTATTATATTATATTATTATTCCGTTTCCTCCATCACATCACGGATATTGATTTATCCAAAAATCCATATTGCGCTCATCATATTTCCATACGAGACGCTCTCCCACCTGACGCATTCTCTCACTGTTTTCTAAAATTTCCTCACCGAAGGTCCTAAGTTCTTGCACGTTTTCTTCACTCATTGGGGGTGCAGGTTCTCGGAATGGGTTTGGAATCTGGGGTGCGGGTTCCAAATATGGGGGTGAAAGTGCCTGAAATCGGTAAGGATCTTCTAAAATCTCCCTAATATATTCATCATGGTAATAGGGATCTAAAGGGTCCATACCTGTATAGGCTCCTATGGGTGTGTCTTCATGAATAGGGTAACGATGCACAAAGTCCCTATTGTCGTCCCACCAGGGGTCGTAATTTGGGTCTAGGGGGTTTGGTGCAGGTATCCTAGGGATTTCTTCTGGGTTAAAGTCATGCATCTCCACTTGGTTTTCCGGGTTTTCTATCTCCATGGGTTGGTTTGGGAATTGTGGTTGTGGGGCTACTAGTTGTTCCAGACTCGGGTCAGCAGCAGTTGTAGCTAGGATATGGAAATTGGCTAGGCTTCTATTAAGCATATCCTGCGTATGAGCATCTGTCTTTCACTTAGCAGCTGCTAAAACTCTTTGCTGTTGCAACTTTCGCATTCTTTTCCTACAAGCAAAGGCTTCCTTACTGAACCATCCTCGTTTCTTATGAGGGAATGGCTCTTCTGACTGAGCTTTAAAAGCAAACACTCCTTCTTCCTGATTAGCAGAATACCCAGAAAGGGCAGGCTGTGATGAGGTACCTTCACTCCTAGGGGAATCAGACAACTGACGATTCATGTCTGAGGGTCCTTGATCACTCATAGTGTAAACTAACAGATAATCAAATAACACATCACAAATAAATACAGTTATGCATATATTTCCATTAATTCCTAACATAAAATTTAAAATGTAAGTGTCAGCAGAACACTTCTTCGGCTCAGACCAGTGGCTAGGCTCTGATACCACCTTCTGTCGCAACCCCCGATCCCTAATCTGTCCCGGGAACGGGCGGATGCGAGCTCATATTTTCGGTGGTATCAGATATTAAATCTTGCAGCGAAAATTACATCAGGACCGCAGTTAGGAAATGTTTATCAGAGTAAAACCACCATATTTGATATTAATAATAACATGGGCAAAACCCAAGTTTCTTATTAAAATACATTTATAGAGACAAACCCTATTTTACTGAATTTAAAACATCGTTTATTAGGTAACTTTTATAGCCACATATTTCCCAAGCCTTCAGTGCTCTCCAGCTGGCTTTTTACTAATTGGCTGTCACATTGTGTTACCTGTAACGCGTTTTAAAAACATTTGTCAGTCGGAAATACTGGTGAGTGAATCCCAGTTTAATCAAGAGACATTAATTTAATTAAAACAGTATTGAGAGCGATCACATTGTTTATTTCTACACAATTACTCATTCAGTACTTGCCACTCGACCGGATCTATGGCTATGGTCAAGTTACACATTGGCTCACTCGTTGTCCAATTGTAACGTACTGTCGTATCAACTTATTACTCGCAAGTCGTAAACTTTGTATACAAAACCCCAATATACTGGCAGTAATTGAAGAACTACAAAGACTCAATCACCGCTTAATCACATTGTAAAACAATTAAGGTTTTGTAAAATATTACAAAAAGGTTAACAAAAAGAGGCTAAACTCACATTGCTATCTTAGACTTCCCGTAAGGGTTTCCTGGATATAGTCTATAATTTATACAAATGTACATTGGTTAGTACCATAACCCTTTGAAAATATTAATGATACCCTCCCCGAGACGGCATTCCAACAACTACGTCGGGCAGAACCACGACAGTTGTTACGGAACCCTAAATCAATAGGGCAGCATAACTATTACGAAACTAGGGTTATAATACTTGCAACGGAGCAGAACCTTGCTAATTAGGGGGTATTATACTTGAAAATTATGCCTATTATCATAGATTTCGAGATTGAGAAACAGAAATGAACGAGTTGAAATGAAATCCCGAGGCCTTCTTATATAGGGCTGAAATCTGGTCCTCACGCGGCCCGCGTAAAGAACAGACAGGGCTTACGCGGCCCGCGTAGTAGCCCGGGTAGGGTTTAGGTGATCCGAGTCATCGCCTAGCTTCGCCACGATGTCGACACGTGTCAGCCTCTGGTGTTGCCGTGTTATGGATCTCTCGCGGCCCGCGTTAACTTAAACGGGGTCTTACGCAGCCCGTTTGAACTAAAGAAATCAACGAAGTCAGGTTCTAGCCATGATACCGCTCGCGTAAGTGGTTGGGGTGGGTCTACGCGGCCCGCCTCAACTTAATTTTTATTGTTTTTAATTTATTTTATATGTTATAACATATTTCGGCTCGGTTTAAACATACGGGTGTATTATAAGACATAAAGGAATATTTTAAGATATACTGGGGTGTCGGGAATTTTATGAGGGTATTGGTTTTACCGAGGGTTGTTACATAATTCCTGGAACTACACCGATAGCCAAGGCACCTTATCGGTTAGCACCCACTGAAATGTTAGAATTGAAAAAGCAGTTACATGAATTACTGAGCAAAGGATTCATACAACCTAGTTCATCCCCGTGGGGAGCGCTAGTGTTGTTTGTGAAAAAGAAAGATGGTTCGATGCGAATGTGTATCGATTATAGGGAATTGAATAAGCTTACAATTAAGAATCGATATCCATTACCTAGGATCGATGATCCTTTTGATCAACTCCAGGGAGCTAGATATTTTTCTAAGATAGATTTACGCTCCGGATATCATTAATTGAAGGTACAAGAAGAAGACATACCTAAAACTGCTTTCAGAACTAGGTATGGTCATTACGAATTTACAGTCATGCCCTTCGGATTAACAAATGCTCCTGCAGCATTTATGGACATGATAAATAGAATCTGTAAACTGTACTTTGATAAATTCGTAATTGTCTTCATCGACTATATACTTATTTATTCCAAAAGTCAGGAAGAACATTGTGAGTATCTGCATGCACTCTTAACTTTGTTAAGAAAAGAAAAGTTTTACGCTAAATTCTTGAAATGTGAATTTTGGCTACAGGAGATGCAATTTTTAGGTCAGATGGTGAATCACGAAGGTATTCACGTAGATCCTGCTAAAATAGAAGCGATCACCAAATGGAAGGTTCCGCAATCAGTTATGGAAGTTAGAAGTTTTATAGGATTAGCCGGATATTATAGACGGTTTATTAAGGATTTTTCCAAAATAGTTGTACCATTAACTAAGCTAACCTGTAAAGCAGTTAAGTTTGAATGGGGACCTAAACAAGAAGAAGCTTTTAAGATCTTAAAACAGAAATTAACAAATACTCCAATTCTAGCTTTACCGGAAGGAACAGAAGATTTTGAAGTATACTGTGATGCTTCTAAACTAGGATTAGGATGTGTGCTAATGCAACGCAAGAAGGTAATTACGTATGCATCAAGACAATTGAAAAAGCACGAGGAAAATTATACGACTCATGATTTAGAGTTAGGAGCCATAATATTTGCCCTTAAGATTTGGAGACACTATTTATATGGAACTAAGTTTACTATCTATACTGATCATAAGAGCTTAAGGTACATATTTGGGCAAAAAGAATTAAACATGAGGCAAAGGAGATGGATGGAAATCCTAAATGACTACGACTGTGATATTCAATATCATGAAGGAAAAGCCAACGTAGTTGCTGATGCTTTAAGTCGTAAGTATCATGAGAAACAACGACGAGTTCGTGCTCTTAGATTAAATTTACAATTTGATTTAATGGAACAACTGAAAAGCATTCAAAAAACAGCAATCAAGGATGAGGCTGAAGGAATGAAAGGACGAGTAAAGAAATTAGAGCAAGGCAGTGATGGAATTTGGAGATTCCATGAAAGAAGGATTTGGGTACCTAAGCAAGGAGAGTTAAGAAATAAGATTCTAGACGAAGCCCAAAAATCTAGGTATACCATGCATCCTGGTAATAATAAGATGTACCAAGATTTAAGAAATAACTTCTGGTGGATAGGAATGAAAAAGGATATAGCTAGATATGTTTCTAAATGTCTTACTTGTTCACAAGTTAAGGCAGAACACCAGAAACCCTCAGGTCTACTACAACAATTAGAAATGCCTGTATGGAAATGGGAACTCATAACAATGGATTTTGTTACTAAGTTGCCTAAAACCAGAAGAGGTAATGATACGACTTGGGTAATTGTGGATCGATTAACCAAATCAGCTCATTTTCTACCTATGAAAGAAACCTTTAGCATGGAAAGGTTAGCCAAGTTGTATGTAGATGAAATAGTATCCTTACATGGAGTTCCACTCTCCATTGTATCGGATAGGGATAGTCGTTTCACTTCCCATTTTTGGACAAGTTTCCAGGAAGCATTGGGAACTCGACTAAAATTAAGCACTGCATACCATCCTCAGACAGACGGACAAAGTGAAAGGACGATCCAAACCCTGGAAGACATGCTTAGGGCATGTGTGATAGATTTTGGTGGAAACTGGGATGACCACCTACCCTTAATCGAATTCTCCTATAATAATAGTTATCATTCAAGCATTGGAGCTACCCCATTTGAAGCACTGTATGGACGAAAGTGTAGAACTCCAGTCTGTTGGGCAGAAATAGGAGAAAGTCAGTTATCAGGTCCTAAGATTGTACAAGAAACTACCGACAAGATCACTCAAATCAAGGAAAGACTCAAGACGGCTCGAGATCGCCAGAAGAGTTATGCAGACAATCGACACAAGCCGTTAGAATTCCAGATTGGGGACAAGGTACTCTTGAAAGTTTCTCCTTGGAAAGGAGTAGTTCGGTTCGGTTCGGTAAGAAAGGAAAAATAAGTCCAAGATACGTAGGACCCTTTCCAGTAATCCAACGTATAGGACCGATCGCATATCGCTTACAACTACCGGAGGAGCTAGCTGGAGTACACGATGTATTTCATGTATCCAATCTCAAGAAATGCTTATCTGACGAATCTCTGGTAACACCTCTTCAAGATGTAGAGGTAAATGAGAAGTTAAAATTTGTTGAGAAGCCACTACAAATAGAAGACAGGAATATCAAGTTTCTCAAACACAAGCGACTAGTGCTAGTTAACGTCAAATGGAATTCAAAAAGAGGACCCGAGTATACTTGGGAATTAGAATCGGAGATGAAGCGAAAGTATCCTCACTTGTTTCAGTAAATCTCAAGGACGAGATTTTAAATAAGGTGGGGAGAATGTAAGGACCTTCAAAAATGTCCCAAATTGACCCGTAAGTATGAACCTGGACCCCTGAAATCTTAATCCATAAAAAAAATCAAGAAAATAAGATTTCTGGTCTTCAGGCGGGCCGCGTAAAGGTTAGGTTAGCTTTACGCGGGCCGCGTCAACCCTAAGTTTGACCGGATAAGCATCCGGGCCACATGTTGCACGCGTGGCAAGTCTACTGATGACACCATAGCCCTAGTCTACGTCTAGCTGGCCCTCGCGGGCCGCGTAAAGATCAAGGGTGGGCTCACGCATGCCGCGTGAGACCCAAATTTCACCTATAAATAGATTTGATCAGGAGCAGTTCAATGGTGTCGAAACCATTTCACAAAAATGAAAGCACACTGCACAAATTCGAAATTCACTTTTACAATAGCGAGGCGCTGCTACGATATAGGGTATTAACTCGATCGCTACTATGATTCAATGTCCGATCGATTGAAACTATCCAATGGATGTTTAAGTGCTGACCACATTAGGGCCATACTTTGTCATTAGTCGTGAATTCGACGGATGTTTAAGTATAGCACTCTGTCATTCGTTGTGAAGGTTTTACTCTCGTGAGTTATCGTAAATGCTGTATTAGTTACTGACCTAGTTCGTGTGCATTGTTATTTAAATTAGGTTATAAGGCTAATCAGTAGGCTAAACTCTGCCCGTATAAATCTGCAATGTGAGTCCTTCTCTTTTTAACAACTACGTTTACAATACTCCAAAACATTTTCAAAAGTTATAATTACAGGGATTAAGTCATGGTTATCTTGAATCACTGGCTAGTGGGGTATTGTGCACATTACTAATTTCTTACAGTTAGGCTAATAAATCCTAACTGTGATAATCATCACTACTTGGGGAAAGACCCAATAGTGGTATGACCATCGTCACCAGGTGACACGGCGCTAGATAAAAATAAGATAGAAGCGATTGTAATCGCTCTTATGCTGTAATTTATAACTATGTGTCATTTTATCAAATTGAGTGACTCACCAGTATTTCCCCGCTGATAAAATATTTTTAAAACATGTTTCAGGCGACCTGCTGTGAATCAAGGAAAACGTGCTACGGAGCACTAACAAGCTTGAAGATGTGGCTCAGTTAAAATAAATAAACATGTTTTATAAATCAAGGAATTTCCTAGTGAAATTCCTCTATTGTAAATTACGGGGTTTATCCCGAATTATGAAATAAAATAATCAGGCATTTTCAAGTTTTAAAAGATCCTGTAGAATCTTCCGCTGTCGCATCAATTAATAAATACCACGGGTTCCTGTCCCGCGGCTCCAGACCGGGTAAAACCGGGGCTGGGGTCATGACACTTTCGTGGCTTATCTCCTGTAATCACCACTAATTCTCCTGTGGGTGTATGAATTTCTATGGAATTTTTATCACAGAAAAATCGAGCATGGTTGGCTACTAACCAATCCATTCCTAACACAACATCAAATCCGGCTACTTTCATAGGTAACAGGTTTGCAGAAAATTTATGACCTAAGAGTTCTATCTTTCCTTCTCGCAAAACCTTATCTATGTTAACAGAATTCCCATCTGACGTTTCGACTGTAAAAATTTGCCTAAGTTTGGTTAAGGGTAGGTTAAGAGCTTGGCAAAATGAAGTATTTATAAAACTTTGGTTTGCACCAGAGTCAAGTAATACATTTGCATAAACGTCGTGAACTAGGAACGTACCAGCTATCACGTCAGGGATTAGCTCTGCTTCCTGAGTGGTTAACTGGAAGGCCCTTGCTTTTTTCTTGGTAGTTCCTTCTGTAGGTTTAGCCTTGTTATCTCCTGATTTGACTAACTTAGGGCATTCTAGTTTGAAATGCCCAACTTCTCCACAGTTATAGAAGACCCTTGTTTTCTTTCTGCAATCTTCTTCACGATGTCCTATAGCTTTGCAGAAGTTGCAGGTTTCATTACATTTGCCAAAATGTTTATTTTTACAACTCCTGCAGAACGGCAGAGTGGAAGATTTCCCAGTTCCTCTTTTCTTAAAATTGTTATGATTACCCACTCGAAATTCTTGAGAAATTTTCTGAGCCAATTCCTTCTTCCTATTTTCTTCTCGCGTACGCACCAGTCCGTCTGTCAAAGTGTTGGCTAGTTCCACCGCATCATCGATCGTGCGGGGTCTGGCAACTTTGACAATATCACGGATTTCGCTAATTAAACCCCAAATGTAGCGAGAAATAAGTATCGGCTCTGGCGAAGCCAGAGTAGGCACAATTCCAGCATATTCGAAAAACTTCGAAGTATACCGTAGGCAATTAACATCCACCATTCGGTGGCTCAGGAATTTGTTCGCCATCTGCTCTTTTTCATATTCAGGTCAGAATTTTCTTTCCACCAGACGATTAAACTCCTCCCAACTCATCGCATAGTCCATGTCACTTCCCTTGGCTTGTAATACCGTATTCCACCATTCTAATGCTTCTTCCTTAAAAAGGTGAGAAGCATACATGACTTTATCCTCTTCGGCACATTTACTTATTTTGATTACTGCCTCGGTTTTTTCCAACCAATGCAGTGCCGCAACCGCCCCTTCATTACCTGCGAACTCAACAGGTTTACAGGCAAGGAATTCCTTGTAAGTTCAACCAGGCGTTGCAGCTTTCATTCTTTTGAGAATTGGGGCTTGCAATACATCATTATCATTATTATTAATGTTACCGCCTCCATTTACGCTATTACTGAAGTTGTATTCATTAGTACGTTTGCTAGGAATAATTTTTTGAGGTTCAACTGGATTTCGGGCAGCAGCAAGGATTGCTGGAATAGCATTGGCTATTCCCTGAGCAACGATATTCTCGATATCTTGCCTATTCAGGAATTGATCTTCATGGTTTTGTTCAGATTGGTTAACTTCGTTAACGGGTTCATTACCAGTGTGTTCCACTGGTAATTAATATATATAAGTGTTTAGTAGAAAATAATTAACAATCAAACATAACAAAACAATCGCACATAATCACATCAACATGTATAGCCAAAATTGTCGATTTTTCGACGTTCGATATTTTATATATTATAATAGGCATCCGTACACACCAGTTATCTTACAAAAGTTTTATTCTTTAAGTTATTTCACATAATTATATTTTTATTATTATATTATTATTAAACACACGTTCCGACAACCACCTACAATCCCTGTTAGCTGGCACTTCAGAAACGACGTTCTCTCTCGTCGTACTTTCAGGATATCCTTTCTCCCATATCCGTAATTCGGTTCCCTGCATCAATCAGCTCTTCGCCATAATGGCAAAGTTCAGCCAAATTATCAGAGCTCATAGGTGGGTGTAGTGGAGGTTCCGTATCAAATTGGGGGAAAAGGTATTAGGGTTATTCAGGAGAATTTGAAACTTCCAGTCAGTGGTCCACCATTCCTCCAGCTCTCCTAGAGGTCGAGGGTTGACAAGGGGATCGGGAATAGCAGGTTCCAGATTGACTGGAAGTTGGGCTTCAGCTGAGTAATTGAAAAGAGTCTCATCGGCAGGTCTGATGAGGTCGCTATTTGCTAGTTGGCGGTCCAGTTCTTCCCAGGGTGGTAATTCTTGAGCTTGCCCTGAACTCTCCCCAATCTCTATTCCTTTGCCCTTATCTTTGGGATCCTCAGTCTTTATAAATTTTTGTGTTGCTGACCTCTTCCTACGCACACGCCTCCAGCCTACAAGTCTTCTTTTTTTCTTTGGTTTAGGTTTTTCCTGAGGTTGGGCTTGGAATACCATTGACTCTTCAGTGTCAGCCTGATAGTCAGTAAAGGTATTGGTGATATCCATATCTGAACTATGGATAGAAATGTTTTGGAGTGCTTCTGATAGTTCATTCATGCTGTTAACATACATGAAGAAACATACAAAATTCGAAGTTAAAAATTGGTAAATTAAATTCTCACAGAATCACAGAATGGCAGTCAGAAAAATTAAGTACTAATGACAAACATCTAATACAATATTTGAGTAAAACAAAATATTGCGATATTATATATATATATATGTATATATATATATATATATTACAAATTACAACTGAAATTTGAAATATACTAGTGGTTATGCATCCGTAAATTATTTTAGTCTAGCTAGGTTATAGGAGTATTATTCTCAATATGCGGTTATATAAAGTTTATCTTCTACTAGGTTGTTATCTAATGGATGAAGTTCTTTTAAAGTTTCTGGCTCGTAGGTGACATAGGTGTTGGTACTGGTTTGGCGATTCAACTATAAGTTAACATTTACTGCTGTAGTGGCTAATATGTAGAGATTTTCCCATTGTTCGTCTAATTCATCTTCCCATGGTGGGTTATTACCTATTTCCTGAGTCTCCTTATTAATTATCACTCCTTTTGTTTGTGACTTCCTTATTTTCTCTTGACTTTTTCTAATAATCCAACTTCTTTTCTTAATGGTAAGTGGTTTCTCAAACTGTTCTTTACGAATAAATATTCCTTCCTCAGTTTCTGCTGAGTATCTTGAGGAATTTGGTTGGAATGAGGTTTCCTTATCTTTTGGTGAACTATCTAATTGACGATAGATGTCCGAAATTCTTTGCTTACCCATACTGTAAACTAACAAATAGTCAAATAACACAAAAAACACATAATCATAAAATGACAATTAGAAAATTAAGTATTTCTAAATACTTAATTGGCTTAAATCAGTGGCTCTGATACCACTTTTTCTGTCACGACCCCCGTTCCGGTTTGACCAGTTCAGAAGCCGCGGGACAGAAACCCCGTGGTATTTATTTAATTTGGCAGCGGAATACTTAACAGGATCGTTTAAAACTTGAAAATGCCCGATTATTTTATTTCATAATTAGGGACAAACCCCGTAATTTACAAGAAGGAAATTTCCTTGGGAAACCCCTATTTTACAAAAAAAAAAACATGTTTCTTTATATTTTTATTAAGCCACTTCTTCAAGCTTGTAGTGCTACACTGCACTTTTTCCTGGATCACAGCAGATCACTTGAAACATGTTTTAAAATGGTTTTATCAGCAGGGAAATACTGGCGAGTCATTCAAGTTGCACAAAACGACCCCTTGTTATAATATACAGTATTAAGGGTGATTACATTGTTTTTATCAACCAATTACCCCAAATCGGTATTTGTCACTCGACTGTATCTGTGACTATGGTCAGATCACCCATTAGCTAACGGGAAACAAGTAATGTATACAAAACCCCACATACCGGCAGCAAATGGAAGATTACAAAGACTTAATCCCTGTAATTATAACCTCGAAAACATTTAGGGTTTTATAAAACAATTTAATAAAAAGAGAATGACTCACATTGCAGATTTAAACGGGCAGAGTTTAGCCTACTGATTAGCCTTGTAACCTAATTTAAATAACAATGCACACGAACTAGGTCAGTAACTAATACAGCATTTACGATAACTCACGAGATTAAAATCCTCACAACGAATGACAAAGTGCAATACTTAAACATCCATCGAATTCACGACGAATGACAAAGTATAGCCCTAATGTGGGCAGCACTTAAACATCCATTGGATTGATTTCAATCGATCGGACATTGAATCGTAGCAGCGATCGAGTTAATACCATGTATCGTAGCAGCACCTCCCTAATGGAAATTATGATTTTGAGCAGTAGAACTTCGTTTTTGAGAAAAGTTTTTGACACAGAAGAACAGGCCATGATCGGATCAATTTATAGCTGAAAAATGAGGTTTACGCGGCCCGCGTAAACCTCCTCTTGATCATACGTGGCCCGCGAGGGCCACTTAGGCGTAGACTAGGGTTACCGTGTCATCGGTAGACCTGCCATATGTGCGACACGTGGCCTCGCATGTTTATCCAGTCAACTTGGCTTTGACGCGGCCCGCGTAAGCTTATGCTTACTCTTACGCGGCCCGCGTGAAACCCAAAAACCTTGTTTTCTTGGTTTTTCATGCACGTTAGGGTTTCAGGGTTCCGAGTTTCCACTTATGGGTCGTTTTGGGACATTTTTTGAAGGTCCTTACAGCTACACCGCGTGTTAAAGAATTTGTCAACACATTTATGCTTAAATGGTTGTATAATGTTCTTTAAATGGTTGTACAATGGCAAATGACCAAAACTTCCCCTTGGATATGCTTTTATATATAGTATAGATATATATAAAATTGGTCAAGTTTGTGATGATAATCAGATAATGATTATTTATCAATAACTAGGGCTAACTTATCTATGATTCTAAGTCACTTGTTATTGATTCTAATGGGCAAACTAGGATCCATGAAATCACATATAACTTAGTGTGATAGACAAGTACTTAGAGCTAGATAATACTTTTGCGAATACATACTTTTGTACTTAAAATTCCAAATCCGAATCTTCCAAATTAAATCTGTTAACTTACACACCTTCGTTTCCCCATGTAGGGTAATTTCGGTGTTCCATCCTCTAACTTACAACTCTTCACGGGATTTCAAAGGAAGCTTTGCAAAACCGTTAGTACACTTGACCCATTTTACGTTTTACACATTTTTTGGTGCAACATATTAGCTTATTAAAATCACAAACACTTATACTTTATCTCAATGCACAAACAATCCAATACATGCATGCATACGTTATACTTGATTCGTTAATGTAGGATTATTCATTTTGTGATTAAACTTGTCATCAACTTCGATCGAGCCTACCCTTAACATGTATAGCGTTATAGGTGTAACGCACCTCCTATGAACGTTGGGTTATTTTAAGATTCTTTTACTTGCGTTAAACCTTGGTTTGACTTGATTATTCACATGCGAGATTTACGTTAATCTTGATAACATAGTTTGTCATGTGGATTCGTTTAAACTTTTTTATACTTATGCTATGTACTTAAACTTGTGTACTCGCCAATGCTTTTTGTGTTAAACTATACTTTTAATATGTTGTAGGTTGATGATGATGATTATGACGAAATCTAGTAGGGAAGACTTAGAAACACACTTATAAATGATAGATTTTGTATCATGTTGGTTATTAAACTTTATTGTACTTTATATTTCAATGTTGTACTTTGTTTTCCATGTTGTACTTGACAATTTATGCTATGAAATGAAATCGATTTTGAATTAATTATTGTCACGGATAGTGTTATGTGTGATGAGCAATCTATTTCGTCTCACTCCGATGTTTCTGTCATCGATTGGGTGTGACACATAAAGCTAAATCGCCATTTGAAATGGCTATGTACAAACCTTAGATGTGATTCTCTAAATTATTTGAGGGCATTCTTAAAGTATCCTATTATTTTGATTTTCTTTTTGCAAGAATTTTATTTAGAATTCATATTTAATTTCCATCTTTGAATAAATCCTCAATGGTTTAATAAAATTTCCTTTAAAAAAGAAAAAAAAAAAACAAAATAATAGGATATTTTAACAATGTTCTCAAATAATCTAAAGAATAAAATAGAATGTCAGTGCATAGCCATTTCAAATGGCGATTTAGCTTTTTGTGTCAAAAGGTGCCATTTAAAATGGTGATTTGTCATAAATTGTCATTTCAAATGGCGATTGACCTTTATTCTCTTACAACGAATCATTGTTTCGTTACACATCCCTTACATTCCCCCAGTTATTTCTTACAAGACCTATAATGTTTAACAAATCGCCATTTCAAATGAAAATAACATTATTATTGGAAGTTTTTTTCCAAGATGGCATCAGTTGTGAAGGTGTTTTTAAAAAGTGAACTACTTCAGCAAAAAAAACTCCTCAACGCATGAGTTTTAAGTCGAGTTAGTTATCTTTTTCTACGTTTTAGGTTACGCTCTAATTTTTATGAATTAACACGTCGTAACGTGACAATAACTTAATCATTGGTCTAGTGGTCAAATGCACACCCTCGTCCACAAAATAGAATATCAGTACATAGCCATTTCAAATGGCGATTTAGGTTTTTGTGTCAGAAGTTGCCATTTAAAATGGTGATTTGTCATAAATTGTCATTTCAAATCGCGATTGACCTTCATTCTCTTACAACGAATCATTGTTTCGTTGCACATCCCTTACATTCCATGACTTGTTTCTTACAAGACCTATAATAATATTTAACAAATCGCCATTTCAAATGGAAATAAGATTGTTATTGAAAGTTTTTTCCAAGATGGCATTAGTTGTGAAAGTGTTTTTAAAAAGTGAACTACTCTGCCAAAAACTCCTCAATACACGAGTTCTAAGTGCAAGTTAGTTATCTTTTTCTACGTTTTAGGTTACGCTCTAATTTTTATGAATTAAGACGTCGTAACGTGACAATAAATTAATCATTGGTCTAGTGGTCAACTGCACACCCTCGTCCCCATCCACATAGGTTCTAGCCTTGGGGGTGTGGGTGTTATACTAACGTTTTCTTTGCGGTTTTTTTTTTTTTTTTTGGTTACTGTTTTAATCCAGATTTTAAGTTATGGTTTCTTCAAGGGTTTTTTTTAGGTTTTCTTATTTATTTAACGTTTCATTTTAATATACAATATCTTTTTATTTTTCTTTCATTTGTTAAAGACTACAGTTATGTTGACGTTTTAAAATATACAAATGCGTATTTCAACAATAATTCCGGATAAAGGCTATGTATCCCGTCGCGGAGCGTAGTTATAGTACTAGTTTAAAGACAAAATCAATTATCTTCGTGTTAATTATCAACTGTTACAAAGAACATTATAAAATTGACTTGGAAATGAGACTTAAGTTGGGACAATGGTGTGGTTTATAATTCATAGTGCTAGTTCACTTGTATGGGAAGGAATTAGTGCAAAAATTCCAAGACAGCATAGAATCCAACCATAATGGGGAGAGTGACAATCATACCAATGACAACCCTGAAAAATAAATTAAAAGAGATAAAAAATATATATATATATATCAGTAACACATTTATTTCAATGAAATATAAGTTATAACAACATAGTTTCTATTTTCTTTTTAATTTTAGTTTTCCTACTCTTTATAATTTATGCATGTCTTTCTCTCTATACATATATATATATATATATATATATATATATATATATATATATAGGGAGAAGATCATACGAGAACCACCTCTTATTGCGAGAACCAATGTGAACACAACCAAAAATGCCTAAAAATGGCTAAAAGTCACACAAATTTTTTTAATATTTTTTATATAAAAATCGCTACTTTTCAAAGCAAAAAAAAATTAAAAAAAATAATTTTGTGCCACTAAAAGTAGCGATTTGAGCATAAAAAATATTAAAAAAAAATAGATTTTTTAAGGTTTTTTGGGGGTTTAGTTTTTAGCATTTTAGCTTGGGGGTGGGGGGGGGGGGGGGGGGGGGGGGGTTAGGTTTTGTTTTAGATTTTTTTGGGGGTTTTAGTTTTTAGCATTTAGCTTGGGAGGTGGGGGGTTTTAGGTTTTTTTTTTTTTTTTTTTTTGGGGGGGGGGGGGGGGGGGGGGATGGGGGGTTAGGTTTTTTTAGTTATTTTAGGTTATGTTCACATTGGTTCTCGCAATAAATGGAGTTCTCGCATGAGCCCCTCCCTATT